>CM049797.1:36012648-36115148 GCA_027422405.1 Ptychobarbus kaznakovi
GACAGCAACTTATCTATTGAAAATCATATTTCCCATGTTACAAAAACAGCATTCTTCCATCTTAGAAACATTGCCAAGCTACGGAACATGTTAAGTGTTTCTGATGCATTCATGACCTCTAGACTGGACTATTGTAATGCACTGCTAGGTGGTTGTCCTGCATCTTCAATAAACAAGCTACAGATAGTACAAAATGCTGCGGCTAGAGTCCTTACCAGGTCAAGAAAATATGATCATATTACTCCAATTTTACAGTCTCTGCACTGGCTACCTATTAAGTTCCGTATCAGTTACAAAATATTATTACTTGCCTATAAGGCCCTAAATGATTTAGCTCCTGCGTACCTAACTAATCTTCTATCACGCTACAATCCAACCCGTTCCCTAAGGTCAGCAAAACTCTGGACTCTTGGTAGTACCTCGGATAGCAAAGTCCACTAAAGGAGGCAGAACTTTTTCATATCTGGCTCCTAAACTCTGGAATAGCCTTCCTGATAACGTTCGGGTTCAGACACACTCTCTCTGTTTAAATCACATCTCTTTAGCCAAGCATTCATATAATGCATCTCACAATCTAGTACCAGTCTATCTGATCAAACACACATTATTATGCTTTAGCTTGGGTTGAACAAATACATTTTGCTTTCTCTGTTTCTGCCAACAAGCTTCAGTCTGGATCCAACCCTTAAATGATCCGAGATGACCGAACACCTGAGAAGAGATGACCTCAAACCCCTCAGAGGACCTCAGAGGAAGCCAACCATCAGACAGTATACAGAATTAACTAATTTTGCTATAAGTTTGATTGCAATCATTGCTGTTAATAGTGTTCATCGTCTGTTTGATTATGTCATTAACTGATTTTTACCATACATTTCTGCCATATGTACATCAACTTGACAGTCACCACTGATAAACTACTACTAAACATATTGTAGAAACTTAATTTCCTGTAAAGCTGCTTTGCAACGATTATCCTGAAAAGTGCTACACGAATAATCTTGAATTGAATATAATAATATATCAGCTTCTCATCCAGGCAGATATCAGACACCTCGACTCAGCTGGAAAGATCGAGCGATCTGAAGGAAGAGTAACGGCTAAACCTCGCTTTTGGAGTTTCACCTGATCTCCGCTTGTATTGTACAGTTTTGATCCTGTTGTATGGAGTCTTCTAAATTAATCTGGATTGATATTTGAGTCTGGTTTGTGTGTTTAGATTGAGTTTGGTGTGCAAATGAAGGCCAGCGTGTGTGGCGTGCTTACAGCTTGCCAGGGTTACCATAACTCTGCCACGTTACCTCCAAGACGTCTACTTGAACTATGAAAGAAAGACACACTGGTAAACCACTCGAGCTGATTTACTCTGAAGCTGTTCTTTAAAAGGAGGTTCTGTCCAATGCACCTGAGTTAGCAGCGGATATATGAAAGCTTCAGTAACTCGTTATTAAAGCCTTTGTGTATAATGCATTGTAAAATAATGCAAGTGTTCCTGTGGCTCAGTGGTAGAGCATTGCGTTAGCAGCGCAACGGTTGTGGGTTCGATTCCCAGGGAACATGTACTGACAAAAAAAAAATGTATAGACTGAATGCACTGTAAGTCGCTTTGGATAAAAGCATCTGCTAAATGCATAAATGTAAAAGTAGTTTTAATGCATTAATTATGTCTTGTAATGCACCTTATATGCATTGTACAATCTCATGAATAATTGTAGGCACAGTTAATACATTATAACACTTATCAATTCATTGTTACACTATGCATTTTAAATTCGTTATAATTATTTATGACCAGATATAATGTTTTACAATGCACATTATGAATAATCATAATGCATTATACCCTTTAATTACCCTTTATAATGCATTATACATAAAGGCCTTAAGTAAATGTTATGAAAGCTCATAGTGATTGTTGAGAGAAGCTGTTATGAGATTGTTCAAGGGATCACTCCTTCTTAAATCACATTTCACTTATTTATCCTTATGTTTTACCAAATTCATTTTGAAGATTATTCTGATCTCTGTTCAGGTCTGTGCATCTATATTTTATTGTCCATTAAAACAAAATTAAAGCTTTTGGTAAAAGAAAATACATTTAAAAAAATTATATTGAATCCTACAAAAATATTAAGTAGCACTACTGCTTTCATTAATAATTTTTATTAACTTATTTTATGGTTTTTATTATTGATTTTAATTTTTATAATTTGATTTTCTTCAGTAATAAAATATGATATTGGTGAGAATGATTTCTGTAGGATCGTTTAGCTTTTCCATTAAAAAAGTAAATGGTAAACAGTTTTAAATGTAATAATATTTTGAAATATTACTCTTTTGACTATTTCTGATCAAATAAAGCAGCCTTGGTGACCATAAAAGAGATTCAAACTTTTGATCAGTAATGTGTCTCTTCAGTTCTTTTTTTATATATATAAAACATATTTTAATAATATATTTCCTCTAACTGCACACTCGAGCATCTGTTGAACTGTGTTTGCGTTTTCTCTATTGTGAGGAGCGTTTTGCTTATTTTCAGTGCAAGTGTTTATGTGAACGTAAACTTAAATGTTTAAAGTTTGGATGAAGAGTAAACATGCATGAACTCTGTGAAATGCTGTATTTTGAGTTTAATATTCCTTAAATGTGTTTAGCTCACCACCTCATAGAGCCACTACTGCTAAAACAAACGTATAAAAGAGTGAAACTGGAACAATTGGTGTTCGTGAGCTGAGCTGAGGTTGTTTTCTTTTGCTTTTACATAAACTTGAAAAATGACAAATGAAATGAGACTATTGACCTCTAATTTAGACTCCGTCACATCGTCACCAGAACTTTCCAGACCTTCTGTCTTTCATCATGTCCTGAGTCACTTCTGTTTTTAACGTTCAGCGCCACAGGAAAGGCCTGCACCTCGCTTTACTCCACCACAGAAAAACACGCTCACTCCTCCCTCGCACATGTATTCCCTCTTTCATTACAACGGAAACCATTCGAGTTCCCATCAATCTGCCACCGTTCTGAGGTAAAGCTCCAAGACTTGGCATCTGCAGAGACGTGCCAGCTCAACAACCATCCACTGCGTATGGAGTTATAAATATGTAAACGCTTCTTTATTTCCTTGGACATTGTCTCAAACATGTTTGCTTTAGCTTCATCGTTTGAGTTCATGCAAAAATTCTCTGTTCTTTTTATTTCTTCCTTTCCCTCCTCATTTCTCTTTGCCAACCAAGCTTGAAGACAACATGTAATCTCTGGTGTCTTAATTCAATTAAGGCCTATCGTATTTCTTCCATCCCTCGTATACCACCATGAACATGTAGCTTTGCAACAGCACCCTTCTGCCAACTTAAACAGCGCTGTTTATTCAAGAAGCTTTTAGATTGTTCCGTCTGAGTTCAGTCCCTACAGGTTGCACTTTTAACTCAGACGTGCTCAGACCTTTCGTTTCTCACTATTTTTTTGATAGTCATTTATTTAAAAACATTAAAGATGAACCATATCTTAGAAGGTCTTAATCAAACCCAGCGAGTCTGGTTAAGATGGGCAGCGTTTGCACATGAAAGATGATTTACGCGACTGATGTGGCGGGAATCTAAATCCATCCCAGAATCCCCCCAAATCTGGGAGAGCTTTGTCCCTGCCATTACAGATAATGACTTTGGCCCAGCATGGATGATTAAGTGTAATGGTCTGGGCTGAATAGGTTTGATCTGCCAAGGGCAAGTTAAAAGAGAGAGAGAACAAAAAAAGGGTTTCCCCTTCTCCATCTCCGCTATTAATCAAACGCATGTCTCATAAATAAAGAGGAAGAAAAACAATCTGTCATAGTAGTAGAGCATATCAAATATTCATCAGAGAAGGGAGTTATTTAGTTAGTCAACTTTAAGTTCCTGAGTATGAGATGACAAAAATTAAACACACACTCTAAATCATTGATTGCATAATACATTGTTTTAAACCATTAAAATACAGCAAAATAGAACAAATTATGATTTTGTTGTTCATGTATTTATAAATATTATCAATAATGTTGAGCTATTGATATCTCAGCTTTGTGTAAATGCCTGTTAATATTTTATATTCTTAGCATATTATATTTATATTAACATTTAGTCATTTAGCAGACGCATTTATCCAAAAAAAGTGAAAAAGAAAACCTGCAACAACATGCAAGTGCTATGACAAGTCTATATTAATAATAATAATAACAATATTTGCATTGTGTAAAATTGACCTTCACATTCTTAACACAAAGAAATAATCATAAATGACTATTAATTCGAGTGAAAATAAATGCTATAATATGCCGTTTCTCTTCCGCCGCTCCTGCGCTTCTAAGTGTTGCTATAGTAACAGACTGAGGATGCTCTCAGTGATGTCACAGACACACACTGGTCTGGCATCGCATTCGTCCTCGTCTGTCTGGCTCTGTGACTTCAGTTCATCTCTAGTCTCGGTCAAGAGCTTTCTCCTGTCTGTGACTGAACTTTAACATTAGATGAAGCACTGTAAGAATAGCGCATGATTAAGAGTCGTCAGGAGAATGATAGACTGTAATCAGAGCTCGTGCAGTACTTTGTTGACAAATGGGCCTTATCTTTTTTTTTCATTTTGTAAATGTATGTATTTTATTGAGGGGGGGAATTGATTTTGTATTATATGATCATTGTATTATATGAAAATATGTCTTTTTTAGGCCAATTGATTTTATGATTTCACTAGTTGATTTTATTAATTCTGTGCTGTGACAAATGTTGTGTTGATTGTTTAAATGTAACGCATATTTTATATACACTACAGTAGTGAAATATTTTATTTTTGAAATTAGTCTCCCAAGGCTGCATCCATTTGATCAAAAATACAGTAAAATCAGTAATATTGAGAAACATTGATACATTTTAAAATGTATTATATTTCTGTGTATTTTATTAAGTCCTGTTTCAACACTGATAATAATAAGAAACATTGTTATTAATTGAGCAGTAAATCAGCATATTAGAATGATTTCTGAAGATCATGTGACACTGAAGACTGGAGTAATGATGCTGAAAATACAGCTGCGCATCACAGGAATAAATTACATTTTATAATATATTATATATATATAATTTATTTATTTTAATATTTTTTTTTATATATTATATTTGTATTAATTATATATTATTTTATATATATATATATTTTTATTATTTATTTATTTGTATTATTATTATTTGTTTTATTATTTGTTTTATTATTTTATTTTTATTTTATTATTTTATATTATTATTATTATTATTATTTTATATTAAAATAGAAAACAGGTCTTTTAAATTGTAATAATATTTCACAATATTACAGTACTGTATTATTGATGAAATAAATGCAGCCTTGGTGAGCAGAAGAGATTTCTTTCAAACTTTTGAATGATTGTGTAATCTCTAAATGTTAAAGATATTAAAATATTTTAAGATCCGTTTCCACTCAGATATGCTGCATCCACACATGTACAGAAAGTAATGCTGTCCTTATTTTATGCTGATTAATGCTGAAAATCTCTCTTAATATCACGTTACTCTGCAGGACTAAATGAAAGTCACATTTAAATAATACGAGGAAGTAAATCTTACAGGCTTGAACGTCTCTGTACTTCCTGGCAGGAGAATATTGGAGTATATTAATTATTACAGTGTGTTATCTTTTCTTTCAGTGGCACCTGAATTAAACATGAATCGGTGCTGTATTTCAGCTCTCACGTTACATTATGACTAAACAGAGAAACACACAAACCAGCCTCATACTTCCCGCTCAAGCGCTTTAATGATGCACCCTGCACCATAAAGACATTATCTGTATGATTTACATTCTTAAATAAGCATTGACAGATACGCAGTTTTTAAAATTAATCTTAAGCACTGGCTATTATTAGAACAAATTTGCAACCACTAATGACTGTGTTGTAAGTACCATGTTCTTTTTTTATTTTTTTTTTATTATTAATCTTACATTTCTGGATATATGTATTGTTATGTCTTATGTGGTGTATATGTAATATTGTATGTTATTTTATGTGTTTGCCTGCCCAGGGTCAGCAGATGTAAATTAGCTATCAGCTAACTCTGGTGCAATTACTTTTAATTGTGCATTGTCCCTGTAAAAATAAACAATAAAGTAAAGTAAAGAGATGCTTCACCCAAACATGTTGTTTGCTCACTCGTGTTTTTCAGCACCTGCATGATTTGTTCTTTTATGCACAAAAGGGGTTATTGTCATAACATGAAAGTGAATAGTTACCAGTGATCAAGATATTGTATCGGCCAGGTGACCCTAATTTTAGTTTTTGTGTGTTTACAGCTTGACAGTCCCCATCCACCCTCACTTTATGGAATTAGAGAAGCCTGAACATTCTTCAAAACGTCTTCCTTTGTGTTTCACAGAAGAAAGACAGTCCTACAGGTTTGGAATGACACGAGGCTGAATTTGACTTTTTTTGTGAACTATTCCAAACAAACAAAAGCAATGACATTGACTGTCTTTATGACAACTCATAGCTGAAAATCTCCATCCCAGCAGTGACCGTATACAGATATGCTCCAGATGGCTTTTATAAGGGATGTTGGTGGATCTGAAGTGAATATGAAATTACCAGAAGCTCAAACGCACCTGCTACAAGTGTCAGTATCAGAAAAGGCACGTTATTAAAATACAATATGTTTGAAAAACATTACAAATGCTGCATTATAACCATTGCCATCAGCACCTGGTGTTCATAATGGAGCACACATCAGCTCTAAGTCTTTCATTTTGACTCAATGATATTTTAATAAACAATAACATTGAAAAATGTTGGGGTCAGGAAGTTTTTTAACTGCTTTTAAAAAGAAGTCTTATGCTCAGCAAGTCTGAATTTATTTGATAAAAAATTATTATGAAATATTATGAATATTATTAAAATGTTCTATGTTAATATATTTGAAAATGTAATTTCTACACGTGATGGCAGATTCAGTTTTCCAGCAGCCGTTATTCCAGTTTTCGGTGTCACATGGTCCTTCAGAAATTAATCTAATATGCTGATTTGATTAAATATATTAAGTTTCTACAATATATAAATATATTGTAAAAACTTAATTTCCTGCAACGATTGTATCGTAAAAAGCGCTATACAAATAATCTTGAATTGAATTGGTGCTCAAGAAACACGTCTTTTTATCATCAATGTTGAAAACTGTTTAACAGCTGCTTAGGATTATTTAATGTAAAGAAACAATCTATTCTAGAAAGCATCTATTTGTAATTAAAATCTATTGTAAAATACATTTACTCTCTCTTTTGATTAATATACATCATTGCTAAATAAGAGCATGAATTACAAAAAAAAAATGTTTTACTGATTTCAAACTTTTGAATGGTGGTGTGTAGTTTTTTATAATATAATCATTTTTAGTGGTGCTTTTTCCTCTCACGTATTCCTCAGAGGTTGTTTTTGCATTGTTTGAAATGTAGTTAGTCCAAAGCAAAAGATTGTTCCACTAACAAACCTCTGAGGTTTCTCAGTCACACCAATGCTGTCGGAGTAACAATCACCCTGTAATTAGCCTCAACGCTCAAAACTGCCGAAGTCGAGAACAGTTTTTGTGCTCTGGCCATGCAAACGAGCCCTGGCAAATATAGGTCTATGTATAACCTCAGGTTCATTAATCTACACAATACTCAAGCTTCTGTTAATCACGCTACATGATTGACACAAGCAGCCAAAACGAAGCAGCCAACTGGAATCTCATCACAGAAATTTCCAGGCTGCTGTTTCAGCAAGACTTCAGATCGGACCAGGCCTGAGCGAAGCTTTCATTTCTGTGCCGCAGGTGAAAAGGTGTTCTTCCTCTTGCAGGTTTGTAGAGCGAGGAGGAGGATCAGAGTCCCAAGCAGGTGTGTGTTATTGCTGTGGGTGTTCTGCTTGTGCTGGGCTGTAGCTCAAAGGCCTTAAAGATGAGAGGCAGTAAAAACACAAACCGTTCCTCTGGGTGACATTGTGCTTTAATTAAAGAGCTCAAAGCAAACACAGGGAGATGGATGAGTGTGTGTGTGTGCTGGGTGTGTGTGAGGTGTTTTTTACAGGTTAAGAACACCACTTTCATCTGAGAATGCAAAGGCTTTAAAACCCCAAGGGTGAAGAATACATACCTATTACCTGTGAATATATTTGTTGCTGGAGGGAGAAGACGCAAATTCTATCTATTAAGCAAACAACTATTGAGCTTTTTTTCCTCCAATTCTCATTACTTTAATACAGAAAGAAATGTTATTTCAGTTATTTATACATAATGATGTTTGTTCTGTTCTTTTTATCTATCTATCTATCTATCTATCTATCTATCTATCTATCTATCTATCTATCTATCTATCTATCTATCTCTATCTATCTCTCTCTCTCTCTCTCTCTCTCTCTCTCTCTCTCTCTCTCTCTCTCTCTGTCTCTCTCTCTCTCTCTCTCTCTCTCTCTCTCTCTCTCTCTCTCTCTCTCTCTCTCTCTCTCTCTCTCTCTCTCTCTGTCCATCCGTTCGTCAGTCAAATCTTCTCTAATCAGCAGTGGCTCAGAAGCGTGACCTGAGCAGGCATGATGGTTGCTGTAGATGGGCGTATGCATGTATTTTGCTTAATAAATCCAATTAAACGGGCACAGTGAGGTGAGAATAATTGCACTGACAGTGATAAGAAGATTAAATGTGAAATAAAGGAGAGACACAGCCTCACTAATGATACCTTGGCTTGGTTTCTCTGTTTAAATATCCACCCCAAACACGCAGAGGTGTTCAAATCTGTATAAATGTTGGCAAATGTGTGAACCGTACAAGCTCTAAAGAAGCAAGTGTATTGATAAAATCCTGGACTTTCCAGTGAACCAGTAACCTGCTTTTAACATGTTCTGACAAGTTAGAAAGACTGCATTAGATATCTCATGACAAAACTATAAAGCATGTCAAATATCAGACTACTGAATCTCCTAAATGTTCAATATTAAACCAATATCAACCATGATACTTCACTGAATACTTAACTTCTTTCTACTTTTAATTCACGTACCATGCATCTTGCTTATACAGTTTTGCATTGTATTTTAATACCGTATGTCTCATATTTGATCTCTAGGAGTTATAATTAGCTATGTTATATGTTGTGTGTTTGTATATGCCTACATGCAGTTCACATTTACAACATTCAATTACATTATTTAATATACACTCACTGGTCACTTTATTAGGTACACTTTGCTAGTAACGTGTTGGCGTTAAAAACCCACCAATTCACTCAGATCTCAACAAATTAGAATATGGTGACATGCCAATCAGCTAATGAACTCAAAACACCTGCAAAGGTTTCCTGAGCCTTCAAAATGGTCTCTCAGTTTGGTTCACTAGGCTACACAATCATGGGGAAGACTGCTGATCTGACAGTTGTCCAGAAGACAATCATTGACACCCTTCACAAGGAGGGTAAGCCACAAACATTCATTGCCAAAGAAGCTGGCTGTTCACAGAGTGCTGTATTACTGAAGTTATGAGTTGAATTACTAAAATAAATGAACTTTTCCACGGCACCTGTGTATATATACAGGCACATCTAAAAAAAATTGAATATCGTGAAAAAGTTTTTTTTTCTTGTAACTTATTTCAAAAAGTGAAACTTTCATGTATTTTAGATTCATTACATGTAAAGTAAAACATTTCAAAACAAAAATTTTGTTTTAATTTTGATGATTATAGCTTACAGTTAATGAAAGTCAAAAATCCAGTATTTCAAAATATTAGAATATTTACATTTGAGTTTCAATAAATGACCATCCATACAGTATAAATTCTGGGTATCTCTTGTTCTTTGAAACCACAATAATGGGGAACACTGCTGACTTGGCAATGGTCCAGAAGACGATCATTGACACCCTCCACAAAGAGAGTAAGTCACAGAGGGTCATTACTGAAAAGGGGGGCTGTTCAAGGAGTGCTGTATCAAAGCATATTAAATGCAAAGTTGACTGGAAGGAAGAAATTGGGTAGGAAAATGTGCACAAGCAACAGGGATGACCGCAAGCTTGAGAATACTGTCAAGCAAAGCCGATTCAAACACTTGGGAGAGCTTCACAAGGAGTGAACTGAAGCTGGAGTCAGTGCATCAAGAGTCACCACGCTCAGACATCTTCAGGAAAAGAGCTACCAAGCCACTTCTGAAACAGAAACATCGTCAGAAGCATCTTACCTGGGCTAAGGAGAAAAAGAACTGGACTGTTGCTCAGTGGTCCAAAGTCCTCTTTTCAGATGAAAGTACATTTTGGATTTCATTTGGAAATCAAGGTCCCAGAGTCTGGAGGAAGAGTGGAGAGGCACAGAATCCATGTTGCTTGAAGTCCAGTGTGAAGTTTCCACAGTCAGTGATGATTTGGGCTGCCATGTCATCTGCTGGTGTTGGTCCACTGTGTTTTCTGAAGTCCACAGTCAACGCAGCCATCTACCAGGAAATTTTAGAGCACTTCATGCTTCCTTCTGCTGACAAGCTTTATGGAGATGCTGATTTAATTTTCCAGCAGGACTTGGCACCTGCCCACACTGCCCAAGGTACCAAAAGCTGGTTCAATGACCATGGTGTTACTGTGCTTGATTGGCCAGCAAACTCGCCTGACCTGAAGCCCATAGAGAATCTAGATGAGAGACACCAGACCCAACAATACAGATGACCTGAAGCCCATAGAGAATCTAGATGAGAGACACCAGACCCAACAATGCAGATGACCTGAAGCCCATAGAGAATCTAGATGAGAGACACCAGACCCAACAATGCAGATGACCTGAAGCCCATAGAGAATCTAGATGAGAGACACCAGACCCAACAATGCAGATGACCTGAAGCCCATAGAGAATCTTTGAGAGACACCAGACCCAACAATGCAGATGACCTGAAGCCCATAGAGAATCTAGATGAGAGACACCAGACCCAACAATGCAGATGACCTGAACCCCATAGAGAATCTAGATGAGAGACCCAACAATGCACCTGAAGCCCATAGAGAATCTAGATGAGAGACACCAGACCCAACAATGCAGAAGACCTGAAGCCCATAGAGAATCTAGATGAGAGACACCAGACCCAACAATGCAGAAGACCTGAAGCTCATAGAGAATCTAGATGAGAGACACCAGACCCAACAATGCAGATGACCTGAAGCCCATAGAGAATCTAGATTGAGAGACACCAGACCCAACAACAGATGACCTGAAGCCCATAGAGAATCTAGATGAGAGACACCAGACCCAACAACAGATGACCTGAAGCCCATAGAGAATCTAGATGAGAGACAACAATGCAGATGAGAGCCCAACCAGACCCAACAATGCAGATGACCTGAAGCCCATAGAGAATCTAGATGAGAGACACCAGACCCAACAATGCAGATGACCTGAAGCCCATAGAGAATCTAGATGAGAGACACCAGACCCAACAATGCAGATGACCTGAAGCCCATAGAGAATCTAGATGAGAGACACCAGACCCAACAATGCAGATGACCTGAAGCCCATAGAGAATCTAGATGAGAGACACCAGACACCAGATGACCTGAAGCCCATAGAGAATCTAGATGACCACCTGAAGCCCATAGAGAATCTAGATGAGAGACACCAGACCCAACAATGCAGATGACCTGAAGCCCATAGAGAATCTAGATGAGAGACACCAGACCCAACAATGCAGATGACCTGAAGCCCATAGAGAATCTAGATGAGAGACACCAGACCCAACAATGCAGATGACCTGAAGCCCATAGAGAATCTAGATGAGAGACACCAGACCCAACAATGCAGATGACCTGAAGCCCATAGAGAATCTAGATGAGAGACACCAGACCCAACAATGCAGATGACCTGAAGCCCATAGAGAATCTGAGAGACACCAGATGAGAGACCAGATGATGAAGCCCATAGAGAATCTAGATGAGAGACACCAGACCCAACAATGCAGATGACCTGAAGCCCATAGAGAATCTAGATGAGAGACACCAGACCAACAATGCAGATGACCTGAAGCCCATAGAGAATCTAGATGAGAGACACCAGACCCAACAATGCAGATGACCTGAAGCCCATAGAGAATCTAGATGAGAGACACCAGACCCAACAATGCAGATGACCTGAAGCCCATAGAGAATCTAGATGAGAGACACCAGACCCAACAATGCAGATGACCTGAAGCCCATAGAGAATCTAGATGAGAGACACCAGACCCAACAATGCAGATGACCTGAAGCCCATAGAGAATCTAGATGAGAGACACCAGACCCAACAATGCAGATGACCTGAAGCCCATAGAGAATCTAGATGAGAGACACCAGACCCAACAATGCAGATGACCTGAAGCCCATAGAGAATCTAGATGAGAGACACCAGACCCAACAATGCAGATGACCTGAAGCCCATAGAGAATCTAGATGAGAGACACCAGACCCAACAATGCAGATGACCTGAAGCCCATAGAGAATCTAGATGAGAGACACCAGACCCAACAATGCAGATGACCTGAAGCCCATAGAGAATCTAGATGAGAGACACCAGACCCAACAATGCAGATGACCTGAAGCCCATAGAGAATCTAGATGAGAGACACCAGACCCAACAATGCAGATGACCTGAAGCCCATAGAGAATCTAGATGAGAGACACCAGACCCAACAATGCAGATGACCTGAAGCCCATAGAGAATCTAGATGAGAGACACCAGACCCAACAATACAGATGACCTGAAGCCCATAGAGAATCTAGATGAGAGACACCAGACCCAACAATGCAGATGACCTGAAGCCCATAGAGAATCTAGATGAGAGACACCAGACCCAACAATGCAGATGACCTGAAGCCCATAGAGAATCTAGATGAGAGACACCAGACCCAACAATGCAGATGACCTGAAGCCCATAGAGAATCTAGATGAGAGACACCAGACCCAACAATGCAGATGAACTGAAGCCCATAGAGAATCTAGATGAGAGACACCAGACCCAACAATGCAGATGACCTGAAGCCCATAGAGAATCTAGATGAGAGACACCAGACCCAACAATGCAGATGACCTGAAGCCCATAGAGAATCTAGATGAGACACCAGACCCAACAATGCAGATGACCTGAAGCCCATAGAGAATCTAGATGAGAGACACCAGACCCAACAATGCAGATGACCTGAAGCCCATAGAGAATCTAGATGAGAGACACCAGACCCAACAATGCAGATGACCTGAAGCCCATAGAGAATCTAGATGAGAGACACCAGACCCAACAATGCAGATGACCTGAAGCCCATAGAGAATCTAGATGAGAGACACCAGACCCAACAATGCAGATGACCTGAAGCCCATAGAGAATCTAGATGAGAGACACCAGACCCAACAATGCAGATGACCTGAAGCCCATAGAGAATCTAGATGAGAGACACCAGACCCAACAATGCAGATGACCTGAAGCCCATAGAGAATCTAGATGAGAGACACCAGACCCAACAATGCAGATGACCTGAAGCCCATAGAGAATCTAGATGAGAGACACCAGACCCAACAATGCAGATGACCTGAAGCCCATAGAGAATCTAGATGAGAGACACCAGACCCAACAATGCAGATGACCTGAAGCCCATAGAGAATCTAGATGAGAGACACCAGACCCAACAATGCAGATGACCTGAAGCCCATAGAGAATCTAGATGAGAGACACCAGACCCAACAATGCAGATGACCTGAAGCCCATAGAGAATCTAGATGAGAGACACCAGACCCAACAATGCAGATGACCTGAAGCCCATAGAGAATCTAGATGAGAGACACCAGACCCAACAATGCAGATGACCTGAAGCCCATAGAGAATCTAGATGAGAGACACCAGACCCAACAATGCAGATGACCTGAAGCCCATAGAGAATCTAGATGAGAGACACCAGACCCAACAATGCAGATGACCTGAAGCCCATAGAGAATCTAGATGAGAGACACCAGACCCAACAATGCAGATGACCTGAAGCCCATAGAGAATCTAGATGAGAGACACCAGACCCAACAATGCAGATGACCTGAAGCCCATAGAGAATCTAGATGAGAGACACCAGACCCAACAATGCAGATGACCTGAAGCCCATAGAGAATCTAGATGAGAGACACCAGACCCAACAATGCAGATGACCTGAAGCCCATAGAGAATCTAGATGAGAGACACCAGACCCAACAATGCAGATGACCTGAAGCCCATAGAGAATCTAGATGAGAGACACCAGACCCAACAATGCAGATGAGCTGAAGCCCATAGAGAATCTAGATGAGAGACACCAGACCCAACAATGCAGATGAGCTGAAGCCCATAGAGAATCTAGATGAGAGACACCAGACCCAACAATACAGATGACCTGAAGCCCATAGAGAATCTAGATGAGAGACACCAGACCCAACAATGCAGATGACCTGAAGCCCATAGAGAATCTAGATGAGAGACACCAGACCCAACAATGCAGATGACCTGAAGCCCATAGAGAATCTAGATGAGAGACACCAGACCCAACAATGCAGATGACCTGAAGCCCATAGAGAATCTAGATGAGAGACACCAGACCCAACAATGCAGATGACCTGAAGCCCATAGAGAATCTAGATGAGAGACACCAGACCCAACAATGCAGATGACCTGAAGCCCATAGAGAATCTAGATGAGACACCAGACCCAACAATGATTGAAGCCATCTAGATGAGAGACACCAGATCAGATGAGCTGAAGCCCATAGAGAATCTAGATGAAGACACCAGACCCAACAATGCAGATGACCTGAAGCCCATAGAGAATCTAGATGAGAGACACCAGACCCAACAATGCAGATGACCTGAAGCCCATAGAGAATCTAGATGAGAGACACCAGACCCAACAATGCAGATGACCTGAAGCCCATAGAGAATCTAGATGAGAGACACCAGACCCAACAATGCAGATGACCTGAAGCCCATAGAGAATCTAGATGAGAGACACCAGAGATGAGCTGAAGAAATCAAAGCAAGGTGAGCAGTGCCACATGATTCCATTTCATTGATGTAATTCATGAGGAGCCCCAACCAAGTATGAGTGCATAGAAATGAACATACTTTTCAGAAGGACATTTCTGTTTAAAATAGCCTTTTTTATTGATCTTATGTATTTGTAATTACGACAAAAATATTGACCTTTTCACAATATTCCAATTTTTTTTAGATGTACCTGTGTGTGTGCGTATATATATATATCACAAAACAAACATCATACACATTATTATTGAAGTTTTACAATATAAATATAAAATGCATATAAAAATTAAATGTAAAATAAAATTTCATAGTATATTCATTTATTGATTTACGCAGGCGAAAAATAACGTTAACTTGACCGTCGGGTCTTTCGAGCCTTTATTTATTCCTTCTCTTGCTAGCTTGTATTTATTTGAACAATGCCCGAGACTTGGTGTTACGAGCACTTCCTCTGTTTGTTTGCCTCTTTAAGATGAATCGCTTCATGTATTCCCCAATTGTAAGTCGCTTTGGATAAAAGTGTCTGCTAAATTACTAAATGTAAATGTAACCCTTAAAGTTTCTTGAAAATAAGTCTGTAGAGCATAAATGCGGTTTTGTGAATGACTGAAATGTAAGTTCTGAATTATTTGACATTGGAAAATATGAGATCATGTTTACTACTAAGGACAGGGAGTGTGACCTCTCTCGTGAATGCTTATAATTATCATATACTTACAAACATCAGACAAAGGCTAAAGACACTGACACATCTAACTACCCGGAATACACCGGAGTAACTTGTTTGGGCTCGACCGTCTAATTCTGATGCAGTCACATGCTCTTTTAAGTGAGCTCATTGACTAGGTTGGTATAATGATGTTTCAGAGTGAACTGTTAGCAATAGTAATTGTGAGCTTTGTTGATGCACGACACAAATCTAATCATGCTGGTTTGGTGTTTTTTGGGTTTTGTAAGTTTACTGGATCAAGCCTTTGATATCATCTGTAGACAAATTAGGGCATCTTCCAGCCAGCTCTGTATTACAGTGTGCCGACCATCCTGCAGATGATTCACTGTGTTATGGTCACTTTCATACCCAACCGAATCCTTTCAAAGTTTAAAACAGGCAGCAGGCGGCGAGTGTTATTTTTACCAAGCCGTTTGGGGTTTTGGGTGAGTTGGTTTTTATTTGAGCGGTGAATGAAGTCACTGCTGTCCCCTGCATGCTCTGCTCTGGACACTGAGGTAATGGATCCTCCATTCACGTGTTCTCCCACCAGAGAGAGACATTCTGCACAAGTGATGCTGCTTGTTTTATGGGCTGGAATGTATGACATTGAAATGAGGCTTATGTTCCAGTGAACAGTGTCATTATTTACCACAGAAGGCTGACAGGATTTAAATTTACATTTAAGTTATATTCCACCCGTTTATGTACACACAGAAAGAGGGAAGAAAAAAAATTCTGAACAATATACATAATCATAAAACTAACTTATGAACCTATGCAATGATAAAGTCCTAATTTAGTCATTTATTTTTTCATGTATTTATTTTTTAAAAGTTACTTTAAATTACTTTATATATATATATATATATAGACAGAATAATGGATTAACTTACCATAACAGAAAGTAAATTAATCTAAAAAAAATCACTAATTATGACACTAATTGCTTATTTATCAGTGTAATCAGATTACTGTACTAATTATTACTCTCTCTAAAAAGTATTGCATTACTTATTACTTCTAACTTTCTAAATCTAATATCAATCTTGACCATACAAAGATAGACATAAAACTGCTCTTAATTCTTTCAAATAAATAATATAAAATTGCATAAATTATTCTTGAACTGACCAAAGTATTTGAAAGGGAAACAGTTACGGTAAAAAAACATCAATTTTAACATTCAATTGTTAAATGTTGAGTAGTTCTATAGTCTATATGGTATTTAATGCAAATAAATCAGAAGTAGAAATCTGTCTGTCTGTCTTAAACATGACAATTGCACAAGCAAGTCTTAAAATGCACAAGCAATATTATTTATTAATAATAGTTAGTATATATCATAAATATTTGATTTCATAGTCATTTATTTTTTATGTATTCATTTTATTTTTAAGCAGTAGGTTATCTGTCTGTCTGTCTGTCTGTCTGTCTGTCTCTCTATCAATGTGTCTGTCCGTCTATCTATCTACAGAAAGACACACATGTGTTAGTGGAAACAACAGCGCTTTAACAGTCTTCGCTTTAACAGTATTCTCTCAGTGTTGTCTGTGGCTCACAGCTATTAGATGTGTGGCCAGCCCACAGCGCACAACAGGTATATGCCCCCATGCATGGGGCAGGTTGAATCTATTGCCCCGATTTCCTGTCACATGATTTGAAATAGGATCCCTACTTGTTCTGCTATCTGTCTTGTGTGTGAGTGTCTGGGGGCAGCGCTGATCTGCCGAGAAGTTGCGACGCTCTTAACACAGACGCGCAGCGAGACTTGCTGACATTCATCTGCTCGCTGCATCAGACTGGACTCAACACTTCACCTGCGAGCAGAGAGCAAGAGAAGGTGTTCAGATCTCGTACAGCCTGCTACAGAAGAGCGATGGATTCGTGGAGAATCGCAGCCTGGCTCCTCGCCTGCCTCAGCGCTTCAGCTTCAGCTTCAGACCAGTTCGATACGGGTTAGTTCTCAACTCTTCTGAGCTGTGACTGTGTGCATTCTGGTGGTTGCAGGTCTTTTTTGAGATGTTTCTGAGACTAGTGCATTGTCCTGACTCCAGCCTCGAGATGAGCAGCGCGTTCTGTCACTTCTCTCGTCTCTGGTTCAGCTTTATTATGAATCACACGATGCGAAATCATTTCATAAACCCTCGTTGAACGCTGTTTCGCAGCCGATGATTCTTCAGTAGGCTAAGAGACACTTTTGAAGTCTTGAAAAAGAAAACTTATTCAAACTATATTACATATCCGGGTATTACACATCTTCAAGTCTGTTTTGGTGTGATGGCGAGAGTATTACATATTTTGTGTATCTGTAATTACGCGTCACCGTAATGACCATTTCTTTTTTCTTTATTTTTTTTAATGTTTTTTTTTTTGGGGGGGGGGGGGGGCAGATGGATAAATCTTATTATCCATTACATCTTTAATCTTACTATTAATGATTTAAAAAATATACAAATTATAGTAGGTGTATGTGTATAATATATATAATATATATATATATTATAATTTTTTTATTAAATTAAATAGATCATGGTAGCCATACTTTTCCATTATACGGTTATCAACAGTGATTGTTGTACCATCCAAAACACCATAAAAAGCTTCCAATATCTTATTTGATGACAGAATATTGACTGATAACCACAAGTGAACACAGTTTTATTTTACTAGCAAGAACCACAGTATGCTGTTTTGGCAGAAACTATTGTTACCATTGTTCATATCTGTAAGGGATGTCTTTGTGTCATCATTGACTAATTAAACTGCTCTTGGGATTACAAAAAAACATCTAGGTGTCTCTTACTGACAGATTTACCTCTCTGCCATTTATGTTCTGTACTGAATGTCTTTTAGCTTTCTCAATCTGCTCGTGCCTTATAGACAAGTTATGTTCTTTTCATATGATATGATATGATACAGTAGCTGAAAGCTCATCAACAGATTATTTTTCCTTAGAAACCACAAATCCAACACAATTTTGTCTATCAGGTGTACCTTACTTTGAGGTGAACTTGAGACTTTTAATTGTGTCATAAATTCATCTGCAGCATCAGAGAAACATCAGGACTTAGGCACAATAAACTGCATACTGTCTCTATGCAAAACCCCAAAAATGTTTATTTTAATGTTTAGCAACGACCACATAAAGCAAGCGTCTTACCAGATAAACAGCAGGCAAGTGCAGCATGTTTTCCAGGTTTGTGGATGGAATCGTGACAACAACAACCAGTCAGTGTGGCATTTTAGAATGAGAAAAGTAGATATAGAATTATTAGATTTATTATCACAAGATATTATCAGTCTCTTTCTTTTGTTATTGTTATTAGAAGTTTGAAGATAATTGACTGCTTGCTAAGTTGTGAAAATCTGTCACCAGCTATACTAATATTAACTTGAAGGTTAACATGAGCATAGTTTTAAAATGTTTAGTTTTGTTAGATTCAGAGAGTTAAAAGTTAAAGTCAATGAAGCTGACTTGACTGAAATGCACAAGCCGCTTGCATTGATTATAATGGGAGTGCTCAGGTCATCACATAAGCTGTAATTTGTGTTGTGTTTCAAGTCTCAGAAGCAAATCCCTACGCTCTCTTTTAAGTTTTTTGGTTTAATTATAGCCTTTGATTCAAATGACAGGTTAGGCTATCTGGGCGATGCGTAAGCACTGCCGTCTATAGTACGCCTATGCATTAGCAATGTATTTAAAGCTGCTCTCCAGAACATATTCATAATAATTACACAGGCTTTTGGGTGACTTATTCCTCTTTACAAGCCATTTTGTGACCAATTTTGACAGGTTTATGGCTAATTAGTGCTACAATAATTAATAAGGCATGTAGTAACATGTCCATCCACCCAGAAGTCTGAATGTGTTGCAGTAAAACTTCATTTAGTGAAGTGATTTGATGGCTCATTGCATGTTCCTTGTGTTTTCATTTAAAATATAATGAAAATCATTCAACAGCAATGAGTCACAGTGACAATTTGCACTCTTTGCTCTCAATTTGTGAATTATATGAGTTTGATTAATTGCATGAATTATTAAGTCTGTGTATTCTTGTACCTGTTCTGTTGAGGTGTTTTAGCGAGTCTGTCTGTTTCATCTGTTCAGTTCTCCTTTTCTGCAAATCAGTTATTGATATTTGATGAGTGAAAGACATTCTGTTGCTCGTGTCTATGTGTGATAAGACATGCAGATTAAAACATGTGAATAATGAAATGCTTTACAGCTTAAATGAAGGTGTGAGGCATTTGAAGAACAGCGTGGTATCTGTGGGGTTTCATTAATAGAGAAAAATGCATTATTGCTTTCTTCAGAAAACCCCCAATTTGTTGCTTTTTACTATATATTGAATGAATTGAAAGCATCTGCTCCTTTGCTTTTCAAGTAATAGTTCATCCAAAACCCTCAGAGATACCCTCAGGCTATCCAAGATGACACAAAATGAGTTTGTTTGTTTTGTCTGAACACATTTGGAGAAATTCAGCATTGCATCACGTGCTCAGCAATGGATCCTCTGCAGTGAATGGGTGCCGTCAGAATGAGAGCTCAAATAGCTGATAAAAATATCACATTAATCCACATGACTCCAGACCATTGGTTAATGTCTTGTGAAGGACTCGTATAGCTGGAAGCAATGGTTTGAAGTTAAACATTGATTTATTTTTTTACAAACATGCAGATTTAGCTTCATTTAAATGGACTGGAGTGGTGTGGATTACTGTGATGTTTTTATCAGCTGTTTGGACTCTCATTCTGACGGCACCCATTCACTGCAGAGCATCCATTGGTGAGCAAGTGATGCAATGCTACATTTCTCCAAATCTGATGAAGAAACAAACTCATACACATATTGGATGGCATGAGGGTGAGCACATTTTCAGCAAATTGTCATTTTTGGATGAACTCTTCCTTTAAATCTATCTAAAAGACTTGAGAAGGTTGTGCCTCCGCACCTTGACCAGTCCAGAAATCACGTCTGTATTTCCTCAGATGAATGATGTATTAAATGAATAGAGAATTATTCATTGCTTTGAGAAGAAGCAGTGCATCTGTGTGCAGACAGGAGCTCGCCTCATGTAAAGTGGATGTGGGTTAGTGGATAGATGTTATTGAGTAGCTCCCTGGATGTAGTTCTGATTTCTGTGGAAGATTTGATTTCAGATGCAAAGACAGATGCGTGGTTATTTCCCTCATATTTTTGCACTTAAACCTGGACCTGGCGGTACTTGTTTTGCCGTGAAAACAAAATGAATGGAATGGTCATGGCTGAAGGGCAAACTAAAGACTTCAAAGCATCTGCGATTATGCTTAAGTTATTAAATCTGTGTCATGCCTTGTCTGTCGTAATAGTTTCGGCCTTCATCTCACTTCAAAAGGTTGAAGCAAGCACCATGTGGCTTATTGGTCCCGGCCAATCGTGAGAAATTAACATGGAGTTATCTAAAATGAGATCTCTGATCATAATCGGCACCGTTTAGAGTTATTTCTGTTTCTGAAAGCGTGTGATCGACTGAATCAGCACTTCATCTGCAGACACTTTGTTAACTCTCTGACTAAATTTCATCTAATCTTGTAAAGGGAATTTGAAAAGCGTTTGGCTGTAGAAGATCCAGCATCAAAATACACGGGTTGATATTTGATCCAAACTGTCATCTGTTGCAGGAAATCTCAATCAGTCAGTCGACTACACCGCTGTCAGTCAGTTAAAGCATGATGAAACCGCATGATGCTGCCACTGCTGAACGTGTTAAAGAAAGTTTTGTTGCTGTATTGTATTAGTGTGTGTTTGACAGATCCGTCATCTCTCTCTCTGTTCGGCTGCTGTCCATCGCTGGCTAGCTCTCTCCTGCGTCTTGTTTCTCCCTCGATCTTTGTCTATCCCTCTTGTTCTCCTCCTCTTTTTCTTGCCAGGGCTGTTTGGAGTGAAGCGCCTGTGCTTTGTCTTGTGTCTTCGCTCAAAGCCGCTCTGACAGTGAAGTATGGTTTGGGAGGGAAACAGTAGCCAGGTGGTCGGAAACGTGGGCAGGGGAAGAACTTCTGTGCTTTTTCTCTGTCCATTTAACCACTTCCCTTTTTTTTCTTTTTATGTGGACTTGTTTAGAAAGTACTGCTGCATTGGCCTTTTGGAGTTCATGGCTATTACTTCAAGACTGTAAATGTATGATTTATTTTTTTAGGGATTAAAGCTTTTTTCTTGCTTTTGTTGGTTTTTGTTCATCCACATAAATGCTGTCAAGAACATCTTGAAGCCTAGACTAGTTTTTCCGGTGAAACTCGCTAGTCGTGGCATGTTTGCTTTAATGTATATCTGTGAGTTATGTGTGCGTGTGTTTGTGTGAAAACAGTTCAAATTGTATGTCTAGTCTTGTACACCAGCTCACACTAGTAGTTCATTCTGTAGCAGCTTTTATCTCATTATGTTTGTCTTGTTTCGCAGTAAAAAAAAGTCTACATATTGTTAAAACAAGATACACTATATTGCCAAAAGTATTGGGTCACCCCACTTCTAATGAAAGGTTTGACTTCATGTTTAAGCATATAATGATATTCTAGGGAATCTAATTGTATAGCAACAGTTTGGACAGAACCCTTTTCTATTCTAACATGACAGTGTCTCTGTGTATAAGACAAGAATCAAAGAGAAATGATGATTCAGTCAGTGTGGAAGAACTTGACTGGTCTGCAGAAAGCAGCTGAACACCTCTGGTGTGACTTTAAATGAGCCACAAACTCATCACCAAACACTAATGACTTGAACATTCATTATATGGACAAAAGTACCCCTTCTTTGGCACTTCCAACCCCTTCTTTAGCCAACAAAGAGAGAAAAAAATCATGTACTTAAAATTGTATTTCCACCTCTGTCCAGAATGATTCAATGATTTGTCACTCAAAAATTCACCAAATTCCATGTGTAGGATTATAAAAAAATAAATATGTAAATAAAAGGGTTTAAAATGTTTATATGTTATATTTTTGTTTTATTAATGTTTTAGAATCAAGGCTCTTATGCTCCCAAAGGCTGCATTTATTTGATCAAAAATACAGTAAAACTGTAAAATATTTTTACAATATAAAATAAATGTTATCTATTTGAATATATAAAAAAATGTAATTGATTTCTGTGATCAAAGCTGAATTTTCAGCATCATTATTCCAGTCTTCAGTGTCACATTAACATTATGATTCAGAAATCATTCTAATATGCTGATTTGCTGCTCAAGAAACATTTCCTGTAATTGCCAATACCGCAAAAAGTTGTGATATTTTTTTAACGTATTCTTTGATGAATATAAAGTTCAAAAGAACAGTAATTTATGAAAAAAAATTGTAACATTATAAATGTCACATTTGATCAATTTAACACATCCTTGCTGAATAAAAAAAAAAAAAAAAAAATAATATTTACTTTAATATATATATATATATAGAGAGAGAGAGGGTAGCAAAGCTTGGATAATGATTTCATCTTGGTAGAAGTGGTTATGAAATGTTTGAGTTCATTTAGCCTCTTTTGGCGCCTCCCATCCCAGCCGAACTTGGCACTCAGGTATCGTCATTAACACATGACGTGTTGTCCGCTTATTTTCTGCTTAGTTTCCCATAGAAACCGAGTCAGAAACAGGGATTGACAGAAGTGACCACAGGCTGTGTCTCTGTCCAGAGGAGAAGCGCGGCCTGTATACTGTGTCACTTTTGGTTACAGAGGCATCTTTGTGTTCCATGTTTCTCGGTGGTTGGTTCTGGATCGGATCAGCTGGGTGGGTAATTACAGCCTGTTGTGTGTAAATGTGAGGATAAGCTGGCAGGAAATGGGTGGAAGGATTTCTGGGAAATGTAGGGACCAAAGGAATGCCAGTGCCCTCTGAAACGACAGTCTCTGATGTGGGTATTCCTGTTGCTAAATTAGAAGAAGCACTCTCAGCGAACCACAGATACACAGAAAGACATGTGAGTGGACGCATGGTCTGTGGTCAGGATTTATGAGGGCCACTGTATTGATTCCAAATCACCATCACTTTATTTATATCAGAAATGCATTCTAGTCGAACCGAATCAAAGTCAGACATCTCAAATGAGCTCAAATATATGTCTGAAAACATTGTTACTAAAAAACATTTGTAACAAAAAAAAATAAGGAAATGTCCTATGCTTACCATTTATTTGATGAAAAGTTAAGAGTAAAAGCAGTTTTTGTAAAAGCAGATGCTTTCTATTTGAATATATTTTAAAATGCCATTTATTGCTGCGAATTTTCAGCAGCCATTCTCCAGTTTTCATTTGTTGTTATTGCTCTTTTTTAGAGTTTTACTGTTGAAAATATTCCAAAAATAGCAACTTTCTTGATTAGCAAGAGTGCTTTTGATACAAAGGTTTACATTTTTTTTTTCAATGTTATAAATAAAGCCCCCCCCCAAAAAAAAACTGTTTATTTTTTTTAGTACATTGGCAAATAATTGTTCTTAAGTTGAGCATAAACCTCAAAATGCTTTATGCTTAAAACAAGAAAAATCAATTTCCCAATGATGTGAGACAAAAACTTAATTAAACTTAATACATTCTTTTGAAACAATACATTTGAAACTATCTAATTTTGACTGATTCACTGAATCATTTCATTGATTCATTTGATTTAGAAATCAATATGTTTCAAGAAATCAATTTTTTATTTTATAGTTTAACACATGCTTGATTGAGCAGAATAACGTTTACTCGAGGCAGGCGGGTGTGTATACGAGAGATTTATGATGGTCATCTGTGTCCATCTCATTTTGTTTGATGTTACACCAAGGGTCAAAGGTCAAGTCTTAGTTGACCTATGGATAGTTAGGAGCTTCTGTTCTGTACCTGATGCCTGCTCAGACCTGTTCAAAGCAGTTCACCTACTGGACAATGCACAAATCATTCCCTTTAGGCTGTTAAAAAGTGTTTTATCTTAGGCTCCGATTTAACATGCTGTCTATAGAACACAAGCCTAATGACAGGGTTTTAACGAATGCTTCCTTAATGACTTCACTACCACTCGTTTAGTTAGTTAGAAATATCATGACACCCTTATCACATTTAGGACAAAAGGCAAAACTAGTCTGAAATCTGCATCCCCCCCGCTGTACTCTGCACAGCACTTTCTGTGTTTTGCTAAAGCTATATCAGACACTGTTATTTTCTCAGAAGTATGCAAAGGTCAGTAAGAGGCGAGACGGACAGACAGCAGCAGTGAGATTGAGATCTGCTTAACCACCATCATGGTATCCAACATGCTGAGACATGCCTAGGTTAGAAAAATATCCATATTTATAAATATGGAATATGCTTGTATAAAGCTGGCGAGAGAGAGAATACCTCAGCCGCCTCCCATGCTGCCGTTTTCTGTCTGCGGCCATTTGTTTTGGCTCAGGATGTAACAGCCCATGCCATCCACTTCCTGTTGACCTCTGATTGGCTTCCTGTGGAGTATGTGCAGGTCAAAAGGTCAGCTATATCTATCTACTGTCACGTAGAGAGAGATCAGGATGATCGACTAGTCGTCAGGCCGTTAGTGAGCTTGATTAGTGAGCATTTTCCTCTTTTTAGCTTTAGTATTTTTGAGCAGTAGGTAGTGAATGTAAAAACTTCTCTTAACACGCTGACGTGTATTTGTGCTGTGTTTTAGCATACTAACAGTAACATAGCATATTAAAACACTCTCTAGAAGCTATATCTCTAGATGTATGTCCTTTAGTCATCAACGCAGCACTTTTGTAACAAATGAATTTCCCACACACACAAAAATAGTGTGGTACTTTTAAACTCAAAAATTGCTAGTAAATTTCTCAAAAACGGTGAGTAACATTGAATTAAATGTGACATTTTGAAGTGGAAGGGCTGAGATAGTAAGACATAGTATTGTAAAAGTTTGCCGCCTTGTTTCACACAAAGATTTTTTTATTATTATTATTATTTTATGAAATAAATGCAGCCTTTGGGAGTAAAGAGACTTCTTTGTAAAACATAATTTAATAAATAAAAATTGTACAGACCCCAGACTTTTTTATTCATATAGAGTACAAACATACATACATGCATATATTTATATTTTGTAATTTAGCCGACACTTTTATCCAAAGCGACTTACACATGAGGACAATAGAAGCAGGTGGATGCTGCACACTGGTGGTGGTTGAGGAGAGACCCCCCCCCCCCCACCATGATTGTCAAGCGCTTTGGGTGTACAGCAATACACAATAAAGCACTATATAAATGCATCATTCATTCATTCATTCATTCATTAAAGCAATCAAAACCAAAAAGAGTAATAATATGCAAGTGCTATGACAAGTCTCGGTTAGCATAACACAGTACACATAGCAAGTTTATATATATATACATATACATATAACATGAAGAAAACAAGTAGTTAGAATAGAGAGAGAAAAAAGAATAGAGAGAAAGAATTAGTCGAGGGTCAAATAAAGATGGAAGAGATGTGTTTTTAGCGTTTCGTTTTTTAAGGACTCAAATAGGCAGGTCATTCCACCAGATGGGAACAGTTCATGTAAAAGTCTGTGAAAGTGATTTTGTGCTTCTTTGGGATGCACAAAAATGCAAGCTTTTTAATTTACTTTATATTTATTTATATAAATATTTATATGAAAAATGTTACACATGGAATTCTGTAAATTTTTGAGTGACAAGTCTGACTAATCGATCCGGAGGCACAGAAAAAATCATGAGACAATTAATGCAAAAAATAATCCAGACTATGATTAAGAGAAGTAAATAAGACATTGATTATTACAGGTCCTCGAGGGACAAGCATACGTTTGCCATTGATGATGTTATATTAGTGCGCGGAGGAACAGCGATTACACATGTGATGCTTTCTTTGAGTCGTGTCATGTTCTTGTCTGATCCATATGTGATCAGTGTCTGTCATGTGATGTGATGTGAGCTGCTCATGTGATTAAACCCAGTGGCAAAGTGAGTGACTCCTGTCCGGCTTTGAGCTGATGAAACCTGACAGGAGTGATAGCTGTGTGAAGAGCGGGAGTGAGAGAGAAAGTGATATCGGGAGAGCGGTTTGTCATATCAGCCCTGTCTAACTCAAAGATGCATCCGTGTCAGGAACGGCCCACTGATCTTCTGATGGACATTTGTATTTTTATTGACCGGATAATTAAATATAATTTAGTATAATTCATTTGTCATTTTAATATTACAAACCATCCAAAATAAAGGTTTTTGTTTACTAAGAAAAATGTTTATGTATGTTTATGTTTATTATGTAAATATTTTCAATATATATACATGTTATATATCTAAGAAAAATATGTTATGTTATATTAAAAAATATAATGTTTATGTTTATGTCAGTATGTGTGTGCAATTAAAAATATGTACATAATTAATGTAAACATAATTTATTTTGTGTATTATTAACAATTATAAATATCATTGGTATTTTATTGTTATTATATATTATATTATTTTAAATTATATATAATTATGATGTCAATGAAAAAGATGTATACGTTTGTATTATTAACAATGATAAAATATTATTTTAACCATGTTTAGGGATAAAAATTTTTTTATTGTGTATATATAAACAATCTGACATGATACTTAAATATGATTGAATAAATATTGATATTATATATATTTTAAATGAATTTAATATATTTAATTGACAATATATAATATATTAAATTATATGAAATATAATTTAATACATAAACAATTTTTCATCAATATTATATTATTAAATTATATTGAATTATTATGTCAATTATTCTCAGTTATATGACAAGATTACATCGTAATTAAATATAATCATTGATATAATGTATTATATTTTGATTGATATAAACAAAATAATATAATTTATTATCTAAACCATCGTTCATTGATATAATGTATTATATTTGATTGTATTTAATAAAATTGTGAAATGGTTTATGTATTAAATGATATTTACTTGTTATATCAATGAAAACGGTCACTGAAAACATTTGTAATAACTGTCTGTGCATGTGAGTTATTTTCCAGGTGTTTTTCACCTCTTACCCACCTCTTACCCATGGTAAAATCAGTGTAACGCACTGCCTCTTGTGGTGTATTGCTTTCATACACCGTTACACCACCTGTAAACTGTATTCACTGTAGAAATACCAAGAAGTATGATGGAGGCTGAATGTAACCAAACATCACGTCTTTAGGGTGTAAAGCAGCGGTTCTCAATTCCAGTCCTCGCGCCCCCCCCCGCTCTGCATATTTCGTATGTTACTCTTATCGCTTCAGATGTTTGTTCTATTCGAACGTAAGTGCCCTGCGAAGTGGACATCACAGGATATTCCGCCATGATTCCAGTTCGAAGCGAACGTATATATTCCATTCAAAGTGCATTGAAGTGTGCAAGACGTGAATTAAAATTGTATATATTTACAGAGGTATATGATGTCACACTCGTCCGTGCGTGAAGACGTTGCGCAGCGCAAATCCATGAATGAATGTTCCGAAATAAAGTAAACTTCAGCGATTTCCCTGACCCTGTGTAGGGAGCAATGGACCCCTGTAGGGAGCAATAGGGAGCAACCCTGTGTAGGGAGCATGTCAATACATGTGTTCGGAACACATGTTCATGCACGGAGCGCACTTCTATCTAACAAGCTGATTATCTGAATCAGGTGTGTTAACAAAGAGAGACATGCAAAATATGCAGAGCGGGGGGGGCGCGAGGACTGGAATTGAGAACCTCTGGTGTAAAGGGACTTTGGAATACAGGATCCTCCACATAAGAGGAGTGTTTCCTTCAATACTTCTGTAGCTCTCCTGTCCTCCCTTTTACACGCATCTCTGCGGGTTCGAGCGGAAAACGGTTACGCTTGTGCAAGCTTCACACGCTGCTTTGCTTCTCTGACATTTGCAAATGCCTGGAGACAGAGCTTGTCATATTCAATTGTAATTTCATCACACTCTTCCTCTCTCACTCGTTCACTTTCTCTTCGACAAACAGAGTAATAAAAGTATTGTGTGCACTGAACTCATATCAGAGAAGCAAACAATTGGTTTATAATCGAAATTGTATCCATTTGCATAGGGAGTGCCTGGCGAGCGCTTTAGGAAACATGCAAAAAATCATATGAAAATTGTTTGAGATAATGAGTGTTTTCTGAACAGCTATTGGTTTGCATTCAGTATCTGCAGTGCTCAGGAAAAAAGCTGAAGAGCTAAAACAAACAATAGTGCCACCAGCATGCAAACGCATCTGTCTGGCGGCTCAAGGCCCAGGGTTTAGTTATCTACACTGCTGATCCAAGCAAATGCTCTTCTGAAAGAACAGCGTTTTTTTGTAATGGCTTGTTCCAGTTCTCTCTAGGGGAGAACGAGATTAGGCGGTGCTTTGAAAGTCTTCGAGGGGCTTTTTATCTTCGTCCGGCCGTGTAATAGAGCCGAGAACATTTAAAATGCAGCGGTACTAGAACTTATTCACTAGGGCTTCTTAAATGGCGGTAAAGTCAGCAGATGCTCGGCAAGATGCTACCAATTGTAGTTGACCTTGTGGAAACTGCCCATTATCTGAAGGAAGTCCTCTAACGTTCCCACATCTCTGAAGACCAAATCTGAACCCTTTCAAACAAGCAAACATGTACTTATGTGGTGTTTTGTGCAGCTATGATTTCAAAAGCCATGACCAATATCATAATGGTAGGATATTGAATTGCCACGGAGAGAGACGTGACCTGTCCTGTGAACTCCCTCAGTTTTAATGTGAACATTGACTTTGGTTCTCTGCCACTGGCCAGACAGCTCTGAAGGAAGAAGAAAAAGGCACAAAATAAATCCGTCCTTCCCCGAATACACTTGCTCGAGAGCCCAGAAAGACGTTTGTGGCAAAGAAGCAAATTGTCACCTTCCCTTTTCTTTCCGCGGGACACTGTGACATGGAACAACAGGAAGAGCATTGTGGAGGGTCAGATACTTGTGGTGGGGATGAAATAACTTTGTGTTTTGCAGTTAAGGCTAACTTACAATTAAATGAGGTTTAAGCTATTTTATTCATCCGTGTTTTATTTAGTCACAGTCGTGACCTTTTGATTTAAAAGGACGGTTTACCCAGAAATACACATTTTGTCATGATTTACTCACCCAAATGTTTTTTTTTTCTCAGTGTAATGAAAATGAATGAGGTCCACTTTTGTTTGGACACCAGTGACTTTCATTATATAGACAAAAACAGTACAATCTTAAGAATTTGTCATCATTTACTCACCCAAATCTGTATGATTTTCCTTCTTCTGTGGAACACAATAGAACATATTTAGAAAATGTTTCAGTGTTTTTTTTTCTCCTTGTAATGAAAATGAATGTGGTTCACTTTTGTTTGGACCCCATTGACTTTCATTATATTGACAAAAACAGTAAAAACTTCAGAATATCTTTGAGGGTGAGTGATGGATGACAGATTGTTCATTTTTAGGAGAACTGGTCGAAAAACTAAATAAAGTTGTCCTTATGCCACATCTCAGCGACAGTACCAGATACACTCAATGGCATATGAGTAATGTTTGGGTGAACTATCACTTTAATACTTCAATTTTCCCATTTCAATTTCTTTATTAACTCTTGTTGGTCTCTTTGACTGATTTTCTGTGAGTATTTGAAATCAACAGGGTCCAATGTCTGTTATCTTTTCTCAAAGCTGGCGTAGTCTCTTTTCTCTGTATTAGAGATGAATGAGGCCTATTCAACCGCGCGCTCATAGAATGCTTCCTCAGGTCCAATTCCAGCAGGTCACTCTTAGTGCCATGTAACTGGATCTCCGAGTGCTCAATAGATCCATGAAAGTGATCCGGTTCTCAGAAAGGACATCAGGGATGCCCTGGACTTTCTTTCTCACGCCTCCTGCCTCTCTCTCTCTCTCTCTCTCTCTCTCTCCTCCTCTCTCTCTCTCTCTCTCTCTCTCTCTCTCTCTCTCTCTCTCTCTCTCTCTCTCTCTCTCTCTCTCTCTCTCTCTCTCTCCTCTCTCTCTCTCTTCTCTCTCTCTCTCTCTTCTCTCTCTCTCTCTCTCTCTCTCTCTCTCTCTCTCTCTCTCTTCTCTCTCTCTCTCTCTCTCTCTCTCTCTCTCTCTCTCTCTCTCTCTCTCTCTCTCTCTCTCTCTCTCTCTCTCTCTCTCTCTCTCTCTCTCTCTCTCTCTCTCTCTCCTCTCTCTCTCTCTCTCTCTCTCTCTCTCTCTCCCTCTCTCTCTCTCTCTCTCTCTCTCTCTCTCTCTCTCTCTCTCTCTCTCTCTCTCTCTCTCTCTCTCTCTTCCCCTCTCTCTCTCTCTCTGCTCTTTTGCAGAGTGGGATAAAGCAAGATGTTGATGGTTTGCTGTCTGGTGTGGCAGCTTTTGTGTTGTTTCAGATTGTGAAAGGCACATTTCATAATGTGTTTCATAAGCGAGGGATTGTCGAGAGAGCCGACCTGATATGGGTAACTGAAAATGATACCAATATCAGACCATCTAACCAACAAAAAAGAAAGAAGAGGATAAAATGCTGAAGTGAACAATGCTGACTTGTCTGCAAGAATGTCAAAGGTTGAATCAGATATGTTGTGTAAAGAAGGATAATGTTATATAGTGTTTTAGAGATGGGGTTCACAAACATTTTTGATAGTTAAATCTATATGGCAAATTATTTACTTTAATTAATGCAATAATTATTTATGTTAATCTTTCCAATTTTCAGTTTTTTTTTTATTTCCCATTAAATGTTAATACTTTTTACATGTATTTTAAATTTGATTGTAAATTATTAACAATTTAATTAATATTTTTTTTAATATCTATGATTATTCCATATTTTTTTATATAAATCCCTGTGTAAAATATTATTGTTTCCAAATAACTATGTGGGCATTTCAATATTCCAATTTAATTCTAGTATTCTAAGATCTAATATTATAGAATATCTTAAATATATTCTAAGATATATTACAACCTTGCTTTGCCCTGTCCTTAGTTAATTATTATTATTGGTTAATTATGCATTTTTAAAGGAAATAATTGCGTTTTATAATTTTCACCTAGCAAATCCTTATTATTTACATTGAAAGAGGGACCTGAGCCTTTATTGATGTTTATCGACCAGAATATCATATAAATTTGCGGGTTGAACTCTTTTGACTTAAGCCTGTAACCCCCAGCAGTCCATTAAAATCCACTCAGTCATTAAAACCCTGTAGCAACCTCATAGCAACACGCTGGCAACCTTGAGATGAGTTTTACGCAGGCAAGTACCACTCATGTTTTCTTTAGAACTTGCAAAAATCTCTTTTTGTTTATAATTGATAGTTTTTTAATCCTTAACTTTCTGGATAAAAGCATCTGCTAAGTAGTTGTAGCCTCATAATTGCTCTCAGAGCAGCTCTTAGAGGCAGTCTCTTACTTCACAGCTTGCGTGACACGTCGGTCACAGATGGTGGATGTTTGAGCAACACGCATGCATGCGCTGACTCTCTCCTGAGGGAAAAGGAGAAAAGGCATGAGATTATTCAACTTTTTTGGGCAATGTCTGTATCTGCCGCGTGTGGTAACCACTCGTCTTCCTTTTTACAAAGTGAATCACACAACATTCAGTGTAATTAGTTTTAATGAAAAACACATGGCTGGGAGCGATTTTCAGACATGCTTGAAAATTAAAATGTAATAAAATGAAATGAAGTCTTTTCCCTCCAAACCTCCTCGTTCCATGTTTAATTGGAGATTCAGTGGAGCAAGAAAACACTCCATAGGTTTGACATTGGCTTTAGGTTCACTACCAAGGAATAAATTAATTTGCACATATTATATTTGCATTTAATTTGCTTCATCCTTCTAAATGTTATAATGCTGCTTTTTGTCTCCCTTTGTTCTCACATTATATAACATTTTCAGGAACACGTTGAACTTGTTGCATCAATTGAAAACCACAGTGCCCAAAAACCCCCATTCTCAGATGCTGTCATCGTGTATGTTAATGTATCTTAATGTTAATTATGGCTAATTAGCAAGGTTAAAGAATGGAATCCTGGATAGAGTTCAGTGTTTGCTATAAATGGAGGCTTGTGCACATTTCATAAGTAATATTAGAAGTGGGTCAGGATGGTCAACTATACTTATTTTCTATATTTCTGCTAGTTTTTTGTCTTTTAAAGTGGATGAATTTGAGGGCACAACTTTTCAGAGAATGTTTTATCAGAAATCAATGGACTGTCATGCTAAAACCCTCTCTGAGACGTTAATTTGGACTCCACATATATTTAATTGTGGCTCAAGATAAAACTCGTTTTAAAAGCCACATCTTGAGACCTTTTTTCCATTATGTTGTGCTCCATTGAGCTTGAATGCAAGAACGCTTCCTGTCTGATTAGTGTCTGACATCCCAGCAACCAGTCAGTTTATCAGTATATGAGTTTTGTATATTCTCAATACCTAATACCATACTACTACAATGCTTTTTTGACATGGTACAATTTTAGTGCTGTTATTTTATCCACATGCAACATAATGTTTTCTTTCCTTTTTTGGTAGTATACTTACATTTTTTAAGTACCTTATCGAGTGGCATGTAAATACAGTGTGAAATGTGATAATCATTCAATGTCAAAGTTGGATGTACGGATGTATGTATGTGAGGGCTGTAGAAAGATAGACAGGTGTGGCCTGTTGCCTGTAATTCATGAGACTTGACTCAAGCTCAAATTCTCTTGTGTGGAGTTTAGGGAAGGAATGAAGTATACGTCTGTTTATATACCCTTGATTGATTTAACCATTGATTATATGTACATGCTATTTGAAGACAGTTGCCAAAAACACAGACATGGAAACGCTTAGTGCAGTGCTGTTCTGCAGTATTTCTGTGTTTTGAGTTGGGCTTGCTTGGCCTAAAGTAACATGAGACAGAAACTGTGCTGTGGTGTGGCCTTTAATCACTGTTTCTCAGTATCAGAGGGTCTAACGTTGCACACACATGCCCTTCAATGCACCCGACACATGTCTGCCTGCCTAAAACCACATATAATTAACATTCTTGCCATACCAATAAACCTGAGCAAAAACAGGGCGATCCGAAACAGGTGTGAGATCATGTGTGCACGTGTAATAAAATACAACACAGGTCTTTGAGGTGTTGCAGGCAAGTGGACCCAAACTTTGATTTAGCTTTGCTCTGTTATGGCCAAACCCAAAGCCTGTGCGAAAGTCAGCCGGGGCAGCTTGGGTTTCTATAATTCAACTGCATTCCCATCAGAGGAGAGATGTGGTAACATAGTCAAGTCTCATTTCTCAAAGTTAACCAATTCTGATTTCGACACCACCCCAATTTGAATTATACATCGAACCTTGATCGAGTAACCCAGTTTCTGCTGTTCAGGCTTTGCCAGAGAACATTGGCTGATAATCTTATAATGATTGAGTCTCAGAGTTTAAGCAGAATCTATAGCTGACAGCACTGATTATTGATCGTCTCTTGCAAACAGCTTAATCATATGTGACCACTCTCTGTGAGATTAGGCTAAAGCAGACATATCATGCATTATGGTAAAAGCGTTTGAGGTCATAACACAATATTATAGAAGGAACTGCATTCAAATACATATTTATTAATTGATAATCTGCCCTTTTAATGATCATTTGAATGAAATGAATGTTGTTTGTAGTGTTTACAGCTGTGCGATTCTCAGCACAGAGGACACGTGTGTAATTGAACCGATTGAGTAAATGATTCACTCGTGAACACTTGTTTCATTCTTAAACGAATCCGTGTTTTTAGAATGCATTCGTTTTGTTGAATGAATTATTCATTGATGCCACCTATATACTTGTGTAATGATGTAACTGTTATATCAATAAACGATTATATAACCATGTAAGAAATCTAAATTCACTGCAAGTCTAGAATCTACGTGAATAGTTCTAGATGCTTCCTTCTAGTTCCAGAACTGTGTCCTTGAACTCCAGACGAAGGGGTTTCTTGGGTAATAGCGCTTAAAATAATCAAGGATCTGTGGGCGGATATCCGTTGAGAGGTCTTGATGTAAGAGAGAGGGTGCAAATGAGTCCTGTGGAAACAATGAGCTCTAGTGTCCTCCCAGACAAATCATATAATATGACGGCCGTCTACAGCTTTCTTTCACTCTTTCCGTGAATGGATGGGGAGAACAAGAGGCAGAGATGATGCTGAAAAGGGAGGAATGCTGTGGGAAGAAGCTAATTCATGCATGTTTTTACTGCCACATTGTCTGTATCAGAGGTCTCTGTATGCTAGCTTTTGTAGGAGTTGTTTTACTCAAGCGTGCTTTCATACAATAAGAATACACCCACATGCTGCCACTCGCTTTAGCGTTAGAGTCGTGTTTATTATCACGGCTTTGAAAACCCTGCTCATGTTGATGTGTGCAGATACTGAGCTAGGATACAGGGATCTCAACTCAAACTATCTACAAGCTTTGATAAAGCTGACGAGTTAGACGGCATATTTTAGTACAGGCTTACACAACCCACACATGTCTCAGATTCCCGTTGTGTGTTTATATGCAGGCTCATTTGGCAGTTTAGGGTTGCACTTCAAAGGCTGGCTTGAGCAGTTCTGGAAAATGAACATGACCCTAGCGTGGGCTCTATCTCTTTGTTTTGCTGTTAATTTTACGAGTCTTGGCTTTGTGACCCCCTTCATGACAAAAGGAAATGTAAATTAAACCGGCTGTTACCTCACAAGCTCAACTCAACTCAATTTATGGGGAAAATTAGGGCACTTGAGGAGAGAAGGACGGCAATAAGACCATTCCTTCTTTGTTTAGTTCGCTTTCTTTCTCTTTTGTGTATGGCCGAGACTTGTGCTTTATCATTTCAGATGTATCTGACCCAAACAAACTCATGTTGAAGCTTTTAGACCTCAACTAATCAACTACTCCTTCCTTATTACAACTTTTACAGAAGAATATCATGATATTAAAACTGTATTTCCAGCAGCCGTTACTCCAGTCTTCAGTGTCGCATGATTATAAAAATAACTATAATATGCTGATTTGGAGCTCAAAGAAACATTTATTATTATCATCAGTGATGAAAATAGTTATAATAATAGAAATCTTTGCAACATTTGTAACAATATACTGTACCGTCGCTTTTGATACATTTTTAGCAACTTTGTTGAATGAAAGAATTAAGTTCTTTTAAATAAATAAATACATAAATAAATAAAATCCTACAGGCCATTAACTTTTAAATGGTCGTATATAAGTCACAGTATTGTCATTGATGCTAAAAAAAATTATATAATAAAAAACATACAGTAATATATTTTTGGCTACTTGAGTTAAGTAATGTACAAATTAAAATTACTCTCATTTGATTTAATTTTTTTATTGTTGTTTGGAACTTTATTGGGAAAAAATATGATTGTTCATAACAAATACACTACGCAGACATCAGTACAAATACTGTTTCATATTTTATAACATCGGAGTTACAAACAAAACCTCAAAACAGTCATACCGCCCACCCAGTAATACAGTGTTTTTTTGGACATATATGTTGTAAATATCCTAATATATGAAAATGGACTGTGGTATATACTGCATGATATCACGTGATTCCATCACTGTACCATGTTATGTTTTTTGCGAGGGATTTTTCTCTGCGTTCATCTGTGATATTGCCCCGTTGTGTGCTTTCCCGTCAGGGTCGGTTTGAGGTGGTGTCAGCGGCGTGTGCTAAGTTAGTCTGTCATTCCCTCTTCTATTGATTTAACCTCTTGTGGTCCCACTTTCACGTCGCAGCCCATGAAGCTTTTGTTCTCCGTACGGAATGTGAAGATGAAAGATGGCAGCAAAGCCTTGTGGATTCTGTCACAGTTTTCATCCAGCTGGACTCTGCGGGCCCAGATGTAGCGTCGGAGGATTCCCGCTGCAAGAGAGGATGTCAACGCATGAAATCACACTTTCACAGTGTCAGACTCTTGTGTGTGTTGGCCAGCACACCAGCTAAACCTCTGTGACTGCTCATTCAAGACCTGTATTATTCATCAGCCAGAGCCAACTCATATACATCCATTCGGCTTATTTTCCCCTGAGAAACTCTTGTGGCGGTTTGCATTCAAGGAGCAGTTCATCCAGAAATCATTTACTCTCTCTCGTAATGACAGTTAGTCACTGTTTTCATGCAATTTATATAAACATCCATAAAACTCGTCACGCTTTAGAAAGATGTTTCAGATATTTTTGTTGTTAAAGAAAGAAAGTCATACAGGTTTGGAATGATATTAGGGTGACTTTTTTGGTGAACTATCTCCTTAAACCAATAATATGCCTTTCCAACCTCTAATAAAGATTTTTAAATTAATTCTCACCTTCCAGAAAAGTTGCAGCAAGCTAAATTGCCTTAAAATTGATGGCGTTTCTCATTCTATATATACTCTTCAAAAGCAGCGCATGGCAGCTCACACTGCTCACTTCTCCCATTAAAGGGAGCAGGATTGAATAACGTGCAGTGTATCAGAGAGTCATGGAGAGGTTAGAGAAGGTTCAACCAGGTTAATGTTGAAGAGCACCGCTGACATGCTGCAGTATTTTACAGTATGTCCTGCTGAAGTTTGGGGTTTTGTGAATGAGAAATACTTGTGCTACTTTATTTTAGTTATGAAGTTATTAGATGTAGGTAAAGGTAGTTCACCAGTTGTCCTGTACTAGTTTTGATTCAGGTTTATTAAGTTATTCTGTACAAAATGATATGGATTATTTTTTATGTTTTTTGTATGTCTGATGCTTGACATCTTAGAGAGCAGGGTGGCAGTTAGCCGATATAAAGCTGATATAGACATAAATACTGCACTATTTCATTTAAAAATAGTAAATAGCACATGCATGTCACTTTGTGCACTTAAATTTGTTTATTGTACTAAACGTATTAGAAATAAATCGTTTGAACTTGAAAAAAAAAATTTTGATTGGAACTTCTTGATTCTGTAATCGTCTTATATAATTTTTCCCAAATAAAGATGAACAGACTATGGTGTTTTTATGCAGGTCATGCATATATAATAAGAAAGTCTTACAGATGGATACACTAAAATTGCATTAAATGTTTATCAAATAGGTCCTCGTTGATGTCAAAATAAAAGTCCCGCTTCTGACACAAGCCATACAGAAAACTTAACAGAAAAAAATGCCAAATATTGGCCATGTATGGCAATATTTTGTTTGAAGACTAGCCTGGATAGTATTTTTTTATTCATCTATTTTCATTATTATATATTTTTTTAACCTTGTGTAGTTTATTTCATGCCATGCATGCAAAATGCCCTTGTTGGCATCTGTCTGCTTTGGCTGTATAGCTTCTACCAAGTGACCATTTGCGCCAGAACACTGTAGATGTAAATAAGACTTATTTTATCAAAACTATGCATGATTACATGGCTACTTGGAGTTTATCATTTGCATTAAGCATTGCTTTTTCCAGTCCTGTGACTCATTTTTAGGTCACAACCCACCGGTTGAGAAGTACTCTTTCAGGCCACCTTGGTGGGGTCATATCAGCCGTGATGCATCATGACACATGCATCTCTTCAAATCTTGTTCTCTTAATGAGATCTGCTTTTGATAATATAGTCGAGAGGCTTCTGTATCCAGACCTAAAGTGGTTATTTGTCGTTGAAGTTTTGAAAGCGCATCTCCTGAGGCAGACAGACTCAGTGAGTGTTTCATATGATGTGGCGGATGAGCAGATGGTTTGGCACTGTCACTTTTATACATAATCATTTTCTCTGCTTGTCTCATAGGCCTGCCACGTTCTCAGCCACGTAAATCTAGCTGGAGTGAGAAATAGTTTTAGCCTCTGCTATTGTCTCCTCACTCCATTCAGTGTGACACAGAACGAGACCCAAAGGAAGCACAGTGTCCTGTTGAATTACCTCACCTCCCTCCCAGTGCATTATAGACATCAAGACACAGAGCCTACCTGCAAGACCTTAATATGCAAATAACCACAGAAAGATTTTGATATCTTAGATGTATTTGACTTTTTTGAGTAACTAAACCGCTATAAAGCTGAAGTTAGTTCACCCCAAAATCATTTCCTCGCCCTCATGTCATTCAAAATCTGTGGAACATAACTTGGACTTGAATTGATTAGACATGTTATTTTAGTGTTATTTATATAATATGTATTCCTTAATTTAGTATTAGTTTTATATTTTCAGTTTTCATTTGAAAGTTTCAGTAATGTTGTTATGTGCTTTTGTTGTTATAATTTTTTTATATTTATTATAATTGGTATTTTATTTGTATTTCACATTTTGCTAATTTTAGTAACACATTTTTCATTCAGTTAGTTGCCATAATACATTTGTATCTAATATTTAAATTTTGTTATTTAATTTTATTTCAATTGTCAAAAAGTTTTAACAAAGCTGCGTTAAAAAGGTGTCCGTGATGTAACGCCAGTGATGTCAATCACCATTGGTTCTCATGTGTCATGTGACTTATCAAACTGAGAAATGTGAATTTGTGGGAGTTCGATTTGTGGTGAATAGACTTAAATTAGAGAGTTTTTCCTCACACACAGCTACTGATCGCTTCAGAAGACTTGGAATATAGCCTAAGTCATACACACCACTTTTACGTTACTTCTGTGCTGTTATTTGGCCATTTTTAGAACCGTTTGAGAAAGAAAGTGAAAGTGTCCGGCAGCATTCAGTTTTATTGTATAGAAAAGAGCTTTTCACTTTTCCAGTTATTTGTTATTATTTATAAGGATTCCAAAAGGTCTAGAAATCAGACTTAAGTTAAGTTTATTCATATATCCAGGTTTTTCACACACAGTTGTTGGGGGGGTAAGGACAAGTTATTTTGGCTTATTTGAATGCTTGTTTATTATTTTAATTGATGTGACGTCATCTGGAGGCTTCCTTCGGAGTTTGCTGAGGCTCCCAGTGGATCCCAGTCTTCTAATTTAGAGCCACTGGTTTAAGGTATTCAGCTACACTTGGTCCACAAATTAAAGAAAGTTTGAAATGACATGAGGGTGAGTAAATGACCGTTTTCATTTTTGGGGACAACTGTTGCTTTAATGACAAAGAATTGAGAATTGTTATTCTCCTCCTGCACTTCTGCTGCAGTTAATTGAGAATTGTGTCCCTGGTGAATCCTGGCGCCTTCAGCTGTCACAGACACAACACATTTATTTCTGCCTTCATTTTATTTCATAAATGTGTACTGATCACAATGCTACATAGTCATTCTCTGTTCCTTACAAAGATGAGCACATCTGCAAACTCAATAAGGAAGCAATTAGCAACTTTCTCATATAATAACAGGGCAACAAACTCTGCACATAATCCACTTCTGTCTGTTTTTTAAGACCCTCTTGTTTCTGGCTCTGTGGGGCGGTTCCTCCCTTCCTCTTGTTCCGAGCTTCTTTTTCTGTTGATGTACTTGCATTTATAGTTTTCTTTTTCCATTTGCTCTTTCATGCGGCCGAGACTCTGTTTCCCATCAAGGCCTGTGATCCAACCACAACAAAGGCATCACATAGCGGTACAGGGGAACTTGATGACGGAGTGGGGAACGATTGGAGGTAATGTGATTACGGCTAGATGAGGGGGGGGGGCTCATCCTCAGGAACCTACAAGTGCAAATGATCACAAGTGTCAAATAACCCCCCCCCCCCAAAAAAAAAGGTTTTCTTTGAACGTCGCTCAGCAACCCACACTGGGTTTAGACTACCTATTCATCTCAATGGTGGACCTTCTTATCTGGTTCTTCCCAGTCTACTCACTGCTTCCCTACACTGCCGCAACTTAACGATGCCTCCCGACCACATCAAGTTAAGCTGCTGCTAATTGCTACCCTTCCTCGGGCCCTTCTTATTTCAGCCATCCCGTCTGGAAACCTTTTCTGATGAGGTTAGCCACAGCAGCAAGATGTCTGCCGGCTTGTGGCCTGATGTAACTGCGATATGCAGCAGCAGAGGGTTATTTCTCATCACAAAGTTGCTCTTCAGGTGACTTTTGCCTTCTGCAGGTGAGCATAAATAGGAATAATGAGTCCTATGTTGTGCGGAGAGTGGGTATGAAGGACGTCCATCCCATTTGTGATGCATGGTTTGGCTGGCAGTAACTCTGTCCAAGATTACAAAGAGGAAATCATGATTGTTCTGGGAGATGTGTGACTCTCCAGTGTGCTGTAAACTCCCTGAGCTTCACGTCGGCCGACCCCTGACGCAATGACAACACCATCCAGTCACGCATTATTTATTGCCATCCTTTATGAATGTCAATCTGCTGCCTAAGTCTGTCACTGGAAGTGTGTCTGGATGAACGTTGCCATAAAGTTGTCGTAAAGGAATAGTCATCATTTACTCACTGTCATATTTCTTAAAGAATATCCTGACTGTACTTTTCCATTTTCCCAACCAACCAACCAACCAACCATACAAATATTATATATATATATATTTTAATTTCATTGAATATTTAAATACTCACTGAATTTGCCAGAAATAGGTATTAATGCATGCTTATTTAATGTATAAACGTTTTTATTGCTTTTATTTTCAGCAAAAATTGTATTATTTGTTTTGAACAGCCATATTTATTTTTGGGTTGCATCCATTAAGTTACAAATAAAAAAAGAAAATAGTCAAATTAATTAAGAGTAATTTTAATAGGTGACTTTTATCTTTTAATCGCGTTAATTTATATGTTTATTTAAAATATAAAAAAATTTTTGTTGAATTTTTAGAATATATATATATAGCCTATATATATAATTGAATACTTTTATTCAACAAGGAAACATAAAACTGATCAAAAGTGACACTAAAGAATAAAACACATATTCAATTATTACTTTTTTTGTTGTATGTTTAGGTCAAATCAATAATAAATATGTCGCAAAATAATATGTTGTGCACGTATCAATTCATACAAGTTGAGCAAACCACATATTAATATTGAGACCATACAGATTGTTTAGTAAAAAAAACCTCATGGTCATCGTAATTCCAGAAACCCAACAGTATTCATGTCCCCGCGGGGGGTTGTTTCTGAGTCTTGCCACCTGCATGACTTTAATTAAAATCTACATGACACCCAAAAAGCAAAGCGTTTTAATGAGGCCTGGTTTTCTTTCTTCTTGATTCCATGAGCATGCTTCCACAGTGCTGCCTGGACACTGTCCAAGTGTTCTGCGGCTTTTAGGGCTGTATTTTCTGATTGGATACAACTGTTTCGGTTGTGTGAGCAACAGCGCAAGTGCTCTACCACCACATATGTAGCTGCACCCTACGTGCGTTTGCTCGAATGTGCCTTTTTCAGAGCCAGCCACCGGAAAGCATTTGCCCTTTTTGAGGCGAGCAAGCCTCACACAAATCAAAATGATCATCGGTGAGCGCTCATTTGAGGCGGTCCTGCCTGAGGAATGTTGATTGCATTTGAATGGTGTTCAGGAAATTTGTTTTGAGAAGCTGTGTGGTTTTTTGATTTGTTACATGATGCCCTACTCATCCCCTGAAGGAAGGGCTTGACCCACATCAGCGGTACATCTAGACAACTCTGCATGGAAAAAAACAGAGGCTAATTATCTCCGAATCTTCCCTGTGCTCCAAAACGCTCGAAATATTGGCAATACTTCACTCATTTGTTAAGTATATGTGTATAAAATGAGTGAAAATGTCCATAAACCCTTAAAAACAAAGGTTCTTTATTGTCATTTTATAAAGAACCTTTAACATCCAAGAAACCCTTCCATTGTTCAAAGGGTTCTTTCTAGTAAGAAAAATGTTCTTTATACTAACACTAATGTTCTTCTGTGAACCCCCCCCCCCCCCCCCAAGTGTGGAATATCTGGGGACAAGAATTTGGGCTCTTAATTTTGACTTGACTTTTAGTAAGCAACCGCCCAGAACATCATAGCAATGGAAATGGAAAATCTAGGTTACGCATTATTATTATTAATATTCATATGCGATGCTATTTTTTGCACATTTTCATTTTGTTGGCTGTTGGAGATCTTGAAGAGCGGATCAGAATGGAGATGTTATCAGATTTTGTGGTACCTCACATGTGAAAGCCAGGGTTTATATCCACGCTCTCGCCACATACCAGCTTCCATCATTCAAACCAGAACTCAGTCCAAATGAGATGCTTTGAAGTCTGGAGCTTAGAAATACCAGCAGATACCCTTTGATGGAATAGTCACCCTCTTGTTTATTTTGACTGTGCATAAGTCCTGGGTCTCTGTTGTTTTTGGTTGAGGAAAAAGGTCCATATGTTTGCATTCCAGAATCTTTGTTCCTTTTTGTAGTTCAGCTTTTTTGTTAGGTGGTTAGTGACAACATCGTCTTTGCACTTGAGTGTGGCATGCTTATGGAATTAGTTCGCAGACAGGTCATACCACATTTTGGAATCACTAACCTGAATCATAATTGATTTATTTCTTCCGTTATAATTATTGAACCGCAGCGTTATGACTCATCCTGGGACAGCAGACTTGCATGCTAACAGGTGCAATAACATCTGACTATGACAATTTGAGTGTCAAACTCTAAAGATTGCCATAACCGCAATGTCTGCCAACATACTGAATTGTTTCTATGAAATCATAATAAATTGATTTTTGATAAATATTTTTGTCTGTTTCTACTAGCTACCCACAGTTTTCTGGATAAAACGTGTTGCATTTACGTCTGAACATTTGGATTAAAAGGATATTTTCTCTCGTGTCTCTCAGAGTGTTATACAGCAAATGGAGAGGACTACAGAGGTGGACAGAACCAGACAAGCCTGGAAGGAGGGAGGCCGTGCCTTTTCTGGAATGAGACGTTCCAGCATCCATACAACACCATCAAATACCCCAATGGAGAAGGAGGTCTTGGCCCACACAACTTCTGCAGGTCAGGACAATACTGTAGGGGTGGAAGGACAGCAAAATAATAGTGATGTTCTGTAGAATTGTGCATGATGAATACAAATTTGCAGATGTTTTAGCATTTGCAAAAAGTACATGTTACTCTAAGATTCTCAAAGAATAGAGTTGCACAAAAATTACATACAAATTCTGGGGTTACACTTTATTTTAAGGTGTCCTTGTTACAGTGTACTTATGAATTTAAGTACTGAGTAATGTTAATTAACTACTACATGTACTTACTATTTGGTTAGGGTTTGGCTTAGTGTTACCTGCATGTAATTATGCATCATTTATTGTTATTGTAATAGTAAGTACATGTAACGTGTAAATAGCACACCCTAAAATAAAGTGTTACCAATAAAGGTTCTTTATTTGCATCTATGGTTCCAAGAACTTCCACAGAAGATTGTTTATAGTAGAAAAACAGTTCTTTATAATGTTCTTCACACTAAGATAAAAAAATATATATTTTAAGAATTGGGGGAAACAAAAGTGATGAGGAAAAATACACTTTTACTTTTGGAACATTTATCTGGAGTCAATAAACAATCTACAGAAAGATTCGAGGGACTGTTCCTTTAAATAAGAGAACGCATAACCAAGAGGGACATTGTTGCAAAATTGTAAGAGACATTGTGTGATTTTTGGCGATGTGTTGTAAGAATTTTATTGACTCATTCTTCAGTGTCAGAGTGTCACGGTGTCTTCACTGTCTAAAACATTCACGTCCTCAACAATACAGATGTTTTATTCATTTGGAAGTCTCTTTGTCTTTGACCATGAACTGTATTTATATCTGCTGTATAAGCTTTCTAAAAACAGATTTAGTCTTTAAACCAGCATACTAAATTATTCTGAATTTGTTTCATGTTGTCGGAGACAAGCTTTCTGTTTCTCAGAACGTCAATACTGCAGTGTTTGTCTGTGGTTCATGAGCGTAGGGTTATTTGTTGGGCCTGTCATTATGTGGACTCAGCAGGGCTTGAAGAGTTTACTTTTGTAAAGTCACCCCAAATCCCTCTGTCCCGAAGAAAACACAGCAGAGCGACAGCGCGGATGACCGATAGCCTCTTCCTCTCCTCAGCTTCACATTTATTCTAGAAGCACGAGCTAACCCACAATACAAGAAATAAAACATTACTGTCACAGGCCTGTATCTGTAATATCCAAACTGGTAATCCGACCGAAGTCTAATCACAGATAGATTACAATATGCTGGAGCTTTTGGTTCATGCGCATGTGTAACACAATATTCCAGCTTTATACTGTTTATAAAGTTTGTCAATTTCGTAACAAATCCCCTTTTCCTGGCTGAGTAGCAGTGTTTTCTAAATCTGTTGGAGTTTAGAGTTTCAGCTGTTATGTCACTCCTCGGACTGACGATAGTAACTAGAGTGGGATCAGAAAGCCACAAAGTAAGAGATGAGAGATGGCATTTAAGAGCACACTACTGCTGTACTCGTTTAAATGCTTAAAGAGATAGTTCAGCCAAGAAAGAAAATCATGGCAATTGTTTACACTTCTTTATTACTTACGATTGTTCGTTTTCCATGAAACACCATTGGAGTTATGTAGCAAAACACTGCCACACTGCCCTTGAACGCACCAGTTTTAAATGGAAATAATGAGGCCAATTTCATCTGTGAAAATAGTCTATAGCTATCGATCTATTGATCTGTCGATCGGTCTGTCTGTCCATCAGTTCATAGTATCCATCCATCCATCCATCCATCCATCCATCACTCCCTCCCTCCCTCCCTCCCCTGATTCCATCCATCCATCCATCCATCCATCCATCCATCCATCCATCCCCTGATTCCATCCATCCATCCATCCATCCCCTGATTCCATCCATCCATCCATCCATCCCCTGATTCCATCCATCCATCCCCTGATTCCATCCATCCATCCATCCATCCATCCATCCATCCATCCATCCATCCCCTGATCCATCCATCCATCCCCTGATTCCATCCATCCATCCCCTGATTCCATCCATCCATCCATCCACTGATTCCATCCATCCATCCATCCCCTGATTCCATCCATCCATCCCCTGATTCCATCCATCCATCCATCCATCCATCCATCCATCCATCCATCCATCCATCCATCCATCCATCCATCCCCTGATCCATCCATCCATCCATCCATCCATCCATCCATCCCCTGATTCCATCCATCCATCCATCCATCCATCCATCCCCTGATTCCATCCATCCATCCATTCCATCCATCCATCCATCCATCCATCCCCTGATTCCATCCATCCATCCATCCATCCCCTGATTCCATCCATCCATCCATCCATCCATCCATCCATCCATCCCCTGATTCCATCCATCCATCCATTGATCCATCCATCCATCCATCCATCCATCCATCCATCCATCCATCCATCCATCCATCCATCCATCCATCCCCTGATTCCATCCATCCATCCATCCATCCATCCCCCATCCATCCATCCATCCATCCATCCCCTGATTCCATCCATCCATCCATCCTGATCCATCCATCCATCCCTGATTCCATCCATCCATCCATCCATCCATCCATCCATCCCCTGATTCCATCCATCCATCCATCCATCCATCCATCCATCCATCCATCCATCCATCCCCTGATTCCATCCATCCATCCATCCATCCATCCCCTGATTCCATCCATCCATCCATCCCCTGATTCCATCCATCCATCCATCCATCCATCCATCCATCCCCTGATTCCATCCATCCATCCATCCATCCATCCATCCATCCATTCCATCCATCCATTCCATCCATCCATCCCCTGATTCCATCCATCCATCCATCCCCTGATCCATCCATCCATCCATCCATCCCCATCCATCCATCCATCCCCTGATCCATCCATCCATCCATCCATCCATCCCCTGATTCCATCCATCCATCCATCCATCCATCCATCCATCCATCCATCCATCCATCCATCCCCTGATCCATCCATCCATCCATCATCCATCCCCTGATTCATCCATCCATCCATCCATCCATCCATCCATCCATCCATCCCCTGATTCCATCCATCCATCCATCCATCCATCCATCCATCCATCCCCTGATTCCATCCATCCCATCCATCCATCCATCCCCTGATTCCATCCATCCATCCATCCCCTGATTCCATCCATCCATCCATCCATCCATCCATCCCCTGATTCCATCCATCCATCCATCCATCCATCCATCCATCCATCCATCCATCCCCTGATTCCATCCATCCATCCATCCATCCATCCATCCATCCATCCCCTGATTCCATCCATCCATCCATCCCCTGATTCCATCGAAAATGCCCAACACTATTTTAAAACCCGCTAGTGAGGGTGAGAACATTTTAATTTTCAGAATTGTAATTTGTATACGAACAATCCCTTTACTGTAAAACAGCCTGTCTGTTGCTGTTCAGCCGTGAGGAGGGGTGCCGCGGTGACTCTGTATATGTGTGTGTGTTTCGGTCCAGCAGACTGTGTGATATGGGAAGTGAAAGCCGGATTCAGAGCGGCAGACAGAGATTAAGTGAAGACAGGGAGATCACCGTCAGGAACACCAGTGTTGGTTTTAGGCACACGGTTGCATGGTGTTATGTCTGCTGGGTGTGTATATAGGAATGTCTCTCTGTATCATAACAGATTTTTAGAACAGATCTATCTCTTTGTCTGTACATATGTATGAAGTTCACTCCTGATCAAAAGGGATAGTAGGAGTTCACAAGAGTCAGGGAAAAGGAGACAGGTGTATGTTTTTAACAAATATGACAAGTGTTATTTGTGTAGAGCATGTTTTATGGTCTTGGTTACGTGTAAGAGAGGAATGCTTCTGGAAAGCTGCAAGTGTGTGTTTCTTTAATGATGTCATAAACTCTTTGCATCTCTTTGTTTTCTTGTCTACACACCATTTGATATGAAAGGAGGAACTGCAGTCAGAGAGCGAGAGACAAATGGAGGTGCCAAGTCCTAATATCCCTCACATTTCATCTTTATTATGTGCTGTAAAATAGCTATGGAAACATAGAGAGATGGGGCTGAGAGGAAGTGTCCTATTAATCATGAATAAAAGGAGCTATGAAGAGTGGGACGGAAAGGTCTACAACACACTGTAAAAAATCGAATTAACCAAATCTTGGAAGGGCAAAAATATTTCAGTTGAGCTAATTTTATTGCTTGGCCTTAGCTGAGAGGACATATTATATTAAGTCTACACAAACAAATATATTTGAAAAACATTGATTGAATGGTTATTTTCAAATCCAGTCAACAATTAACTGAGCTAATGTTGACTAAACCAATAAAAACACGTGCACGTGCACTATTAAACTTCAGTAAAGGTTGAGCCAACTAAAAAATACCAATTCAGGCAACACTTTGAAGTCAGAAATTGACTGAACGTAAAATTTCTGTGGAACTAGTTACTAAATAATAACCAGTTGAAACCGCTTGAATGTTTTACAGTGCATCAGCTTCCTCTCAGACCTGTTCTCCACAGCCTTTTTCAGATAGAGCAATCATAAATATCACTTACATTTGAAAAGTACACTAAAAGCAATGCTTAATTGATGTTTTAAGTAAGTGTAAAGCCCCACAAGTTACATTACTGACTTGATTTACATTTCACTTCTGATTATACCCTGTATAATTTAGTATGTGACGAATAAACAAACCTTAACCTTAAGTAAATCCCATTAATAGAAACAGAAGGTGTAGTATTTTTACTGTTTATTTGCAAATGCTGTGTATTCAGTGCTACAATAATTTGAATCTAGTGAGAAAATACTGCATGCATCCATATGTTTTTCTGTCATAGGCTACATAATGTCACACCAGTGTTTCCCGAATGCGTGTGAGTCATGAAGCCTGATTCGCAATTTAATGACTCAAAACTATTCACAAAAATGTTATCAAACTAGCATTTGGAATCAGACCACTTGGTTAGTGAATCATTCAGAATGGTAATTGATTTTGAACTGATTTCCTCAGTACATCATTTTCTGGTAATGCCCAGACTTTTTTGACCGGTTCCATGGTATTAGTATTCTTTGAAGTACCTTGAAATACCATGTAAATACCGTGTTACATAAATATGGCAGACGTACATTGTGTAAATCAAAGTATTCATTGGTGTAGAGTCAGTATTCGGTGTAAATTATTGGTATACCAACAAAGTATTATGGATCCATCACAGTACTCTTTGTAGGGATATTTTACGTTTTGGCCATTCATTTTCTGAATTTGTTGAATAGTTCTGTGTACGCTAGGATATTGCGGGCCTGGTCAACATTACTGAAGTAAAATGGGTTGTGAAAGCTTTCCATGTTGACTTTAAAAGTCCTGAGAGTTTTGGCCTGATTCGTGTATGTTGCTTCCAAGAGAAATGTAATGTTTAATTTTCCATCCTCAATCTGTCAAGACTTTAGCTTAAGCGAAAGTGCAAGCAACCGTTAAGCATTTGTGCGTTTTCTGTTTACGCTGTTGTTTACTTAGCTGTGAAATTGAATGGTTTGTTATCCACTCTCAGATGTCAGTTCAGCGAGGCGGGCTTGGCTTGTTGTGGTTGAATCGAGAGTGGCTGTGTGTGATATAGACACAATAGACTCTGTCTCTCAAAAGTGTTGGACGAGCATCTCAAATGATGACTGTGCATCGAACGAGTTTGTCCTAACAAGCAGTCCCAACTCCTTCAGCCCACGTACAGGGATGTAAAATAACTATGCTAGCTACGTTAAGAAGTACATCATTGGTTATTTACCTGCTTTGTTATTTGTATTCGATTTAGCAGTAGATCTCAGCACGTGTACAGGCTCATACTCGAGTCTCGTTCCTGTGTGCCATGTTGACTGAGCATGGCTCTGAGCATATTAGGCAAATTTCCCTCGCTCATATTTGCTTTGGATACTGGTTAGCTGCAGCGGGCTAATAGTGTGGCTGAGGTCGGCGTTCAGCTATTTTCAGTCTTGCCCAACTATAGATTTTACACGCTTTTGTTGTTAAAGAATCCCAGTTTTTTATGAATAGCTCTGTGCCAGAATTTTAAAAGTTTATCATAAAGTTTATGATTATGGTGCATGGAAAGCGGTTATTAAAGAGAAGTGTTTGAACGCAGGCCAGACAAGAACAGCTGGTTTTCTCTCAGTTCAGATGGCCAGTAATGCTGAAACAAATGAGAGAGAGAAAGAAGTGAAAAGGAGCGAGAGAGTGCTGCAATAAACCGTAACAGCTCGACACATTGTTCTTACACTTCAGATTTAGTGTCGCTATGATATTTGTGGTCACTGTGAAAAGCCTTCTATTTTTGTTTGTGAATAATTGCACAGAATAATGTAAAGCTTAAGTGCACATATTTATCTCTTGCTGCAATGCATACCAATGTCAGCTGTGATTTCTGTACTGTTTGATCCCGGATGATTTCATCTATACTCTGAAGAAGTTTGTGTTTCTCAGAAGTTACTCAGAAGATGTAATGATGATCCTCAGTTGTGTCCGAGCTTTGAATCAGGTGTTTCTGAAAGTTAAATTGTAGACAGTAAGAATATATACTTAACTGCAAAACTAAAGTAAAGAAATATCCCTTTAATTGGATAGTTCACATTTGAGTCCATATTAATGGCAGACTTTGACTGCTGTTATCTCAGCAAAGTTGAGATCTGTTCTGAAACTTTAGAGGAGAAACGTGAAATTATGGGAATTTTGCTCAGGGGAAATATCTGAGAAGCATGAGACTCTATTTGATCTCCATATCATTGTCTACAAGACCATGAAAGAAAGAAAAAGAAGCTTCTTTTAATTTTAATACAAATATTTACTTTACCAATTTTATATTTTTGAGAAATGATTTGTGTTTTTCTTCATCAAGAAAAACACAATGATGTGACACAAATTATCATAGACTCGTTTTATGCCATGTTTCTGTTTGCAGGTTTTATATGTTGAGATTTTTGCCAACTTTCTCACTGTTTCTTCAAAATATCTTCATTGTGACAGAAGAAAGATCTCATTGGTGATGGTTGAAAGGGGCAGTCTAAAGTCTTGCCATCTCCTTAAAGAGGTTATAAATCTCCAAAGGCATGGGTAATTCCCCATCCCATTAACCAGTCCGGACAGATGATGTCCCCGTCATTACGGTAACACATGAAAGGTCCTGAGATTCATTACTCGTTCACTGAAAGGACTTGACCCTGCAGGCTTCACCGAACACGCACACACACACACACACACACACACACACACACACGCACACACACGCACACACACGCACACACACACACACACACACACACACACACACACACACACACACACACACACACACACACACACACACACACACACACACACACACACACACACACACACACACACACACACACACACACACACACACACACACACACACACACACACACACACACACACACACACACACACACACACACACACACACACACACACACACACACACACACACACACACACACACACACACACACACACACTCTTGCACACCACACACACACACACACACACACACACACACACTTGAGGAATCCTGGGGGCAAACAGGCCTGCGTTTGTTGATCAAAGCAACCTATTATATCTGGTCTGGAGCTGCACCCTTGCATTGCTCTCCTCTTACCCTTGAGGGAAGAAAGGTTATTAATTACAGGTTTTAAACACATTAATTAAAGGATTAGTTCATGGAAAACAATCTGTTTTAATTCTGTCATCGTTTATTCATCTCTAGTCATTCTAAACCTGTAGGATTCAATAGAAAATGATTCAGAAAAAAACACATTTTGAGTTGAACTGATTGAATGGGGTCTTCATTTTTCAAGCTTCAAAAGGGACTCAGAGCCACCATGTAATTAAATGTAATCCATATGACTTGTGCACAGTTTTGTGTGATGAACAAATTGATATTTTCATATCATAGTCTTCCTGTCCAGTAAGCTGCTAATGGTTGCCAAGTCAGGTTTGAGTTACTGAGTTGAAATTACAATAAGTTCATGAACGAATCATTGAGATTTGTGAGCTGATTTATTGAAAATATCTATTTCAGATGAGTTGTTCCAATTTTTTTAGCAGTTTATGAGAACGTGCCAAGAAGAGCTGTCAGTGCATAAAAAAAATTTAGCCTGTTCCTCAAGCTTTTCTTCAAAACTTTTAAGTTCCTCAGAAGATAGAAAGTTATGAGGGTGAGTAAATGATGAGAAAATGTAAACGTTTGGGGTGAACTGTTGTATTAAGTGCTCTCCGTATGACCCCAGAAGCAGCCTGGATCAAATAAAGCCATATAGAAACCTGGCACGATGTATGAGTATGTTTATATGTGTCTGCCAACAAGACAGATTCCTCTTATAATCTAATCTCCTCCATTGAACCTCAATTGCTCTGAAGACTTCGACTCCAAACAGGTGTCTTTCCTGAACAGGAGAATACATTATTCAAAAAAGCTATGCAAAGTAGCCATTATATTTGACTGAGTCATAATGAAAACCCATCAGGCTGGAGGAATACACACTCGGCTCCAAAGCCAGACTGGTTTGTTAGCAGGCCAGATCTCATTCTCCTCAACAGAAAAGAAAAGAAAAAGGAGGGAACATGGGAGATGTTTAGCTGGCTCCAACCTGAGGTTAAGTTTCTCCGGACACAAAAAGAAAGCAGATGAAAAGACGCTTCACTCAATACACTTGCTTGTTGTAAAGAGAGAAGAAGAGAAGCTGGAAAGTGTTTTTGATAGGGGAAGAAAAGACCGTGGCACGCCCTTTTGATTCCTCCTCACAATGGCTGAAATCAGATAGCTGTCGCCTCAGGGTCGAGCGCGAGATGTGACTCCTAAAAGACTAGAAGAATAGCTTTTCTCGCAATTATCGTTGTTTCTGACGGCGCAGGCTCCCGTAGCGGGGTTCGCTCAGACTTTTTATGATGAATGTTCGGTTCACGAAGTACTCAACCAATCACTGCCTCGTCTGGCTGTGCGCTTGTAATCAATACCCTGTTTAGGGTTTGGGCATCAGGGTTTAAAGTACACACCGGAGAGCTTAAAGGGGTTTTGAAGCAGACAAAGCTGGAGAGCTCTGCAGGTCACTGTCTGGAAAGGAACAAAGCCCTTCCCCGGGCATTCACGCAGACACCGACCTGGACATGTTTGGATGGACTGGGCAGGGGAGAGAAAGAGGCTCAATAGCAGCACATAGGTTCCCGCTGTAGGGGGTGCTTCTGTCTGACTGACAACCCTTTAAAAGGCTTATCTGCAGTAACTAACCAAAAGCAGCGACTATACAAACTCCACATTGTTTTCAGTAGCGTGACAATCTTTCAGCTGCTTTCAGTGTAGTGTAGCTATTTTTTCACAAGAAGCTAGAAGCTGCACTACTGTTCACAAGTTTGGTGAGAAAATTCATATTTTTATTCAGCAAGGATTCATTAAATTGATCAAAATTGACAGTAAGGTAATTTATAATGTTATAAGAATATATAATTTCAAATAAAGGCTGCTCTTTTGAATGCTCAACTCATCAAAGAACAAAGAAAACAATGTACACAGTGTAACAATGTAACATATTAAGCAGCACAACTGTTTTAAACATTGATAATAATCAGAAATCAGCAGATCAGCATATTAGAATGATTTCTGTGGCGATGAAAAGACTGGAGTAATCAGAGGCGTCATGTCCATTTTGAGCCAAGTGGAATTTGAATACAGCTTCCAAAAGACAAAAAAATAGCAGAATAATATTTTCTATATTTGATACAATCACACCAGCGTGATTAAATCGTTAAGCGCGTCATATCATCAGCTGCTCTCTTTCTGTACAATGAAAGTGTTATGATAAGTAGCCAAACTTACAATGTTTTTAATATTCGCATTAAATATAAAGTCAGTCGTATTAAAAATATTGTATGGCATGACACCCATATCTGTTACTTAAGTAAACAGACCGGTTTTTATGCATAGTTAATAAACTACATTATGCTACTTTGACCATCATAATCTAGGCGTCTATCAAGATATTTCATGATATAGGCTAGTTAATGCGTTTGGGAATGTTTTGAATAAAAAGGAAAAAAATAACAATAAAACATAACCCCCCCCCCCATCATGCCCCCTCAAAAATGAATGTGTGATGATGCAATTTTCAAAAATAAAATTGAACACAATTTTTTATTTTAAACAATTTAAAATTGTAACAATATTTCACAGTATTACTATTTTTATTATATTTTAAATCAAATAAATGCAGCCTTGGTCAGGATAAGAGACTTCTTTCAAAAGCATTAGTTTACTTTGCTATTTTAATATCACAGTATATTGCATTATATTATGTCCAAACGTGCTAGAAGTCTCTCGTTCGCAGATAGTATTGTGTAGTTTGAATCCTTTTGACTCGTTCAGAGAGATCGTTTCAATGTTAATCACTTTAATCTGGTTTATGAACAACTCAAATGAATCATCAGCGAGTAGCACGGCTTGTCACTCTATACAGTTATATAGAAAAGGTTTACTGTTGAGTGGAAAGTTATGAGCGGTAATATAATCATTTTAATGTTGTCACACTAAATTATATCATAGTTGCTTGTTTGCCAGTTAGATGCTGGTAAATTATATAATATGATAATTATGTAATATAAAAAGAGTATGCCCCTTAAGCATACTGTAAATATTTAAACATCACACGAGCAATAGTTCCTGTATGAATTATTTTTGAACACTTGAATGAATGATTCAGTTATTCACCCATAAAGACAAGTCATTTGTCGCCACCTACTGCTGTAATTATGTAATATACAGAAAGAGTCATTTAAAATCACCACAACTAAAGTTTGCTAGTAGCTTATAGTGTAGCAAACTACTTCTCTTAAAGGGGAAATGAATCTTGTTGAACTACTTGAGCTCAAATAGTGTGTGGTCTCAAAGTCGCAGTGATTTTACCAGTCTGTCTTTCTTCCTCAGGAACCCAGACGGAGATGTTCGGCCGTGGTGTTACATCGCAGATCTCGAGGACGGGATCTACTGGAAATACTGTGATATTCCGACCTGCCAAAGTAAGCATTAACATAGAACATAGCATAGTAACTATAATGAACAATGAGCACAAGCTAAATAAGGAACTAGTCCAAAAAACTTTAAGTTCCCATCATCTGGATTATGAAAACTAATATGCAAAACCACATTTTTTGGAAAGGACTCTAATTGCTCCATCAGAAATCACACTGTCCCAGCATGCACAGTTACGTTTGTGGTGCTTGTCATCACGTGATGTTTTTGCCTTCTCCACCCAGAGATCGTATACAAGAGTCTGTGTGTGTACAGTGTTCACAGCAAAGCATTAGATTGATAATTAATGTGCTTAACCTGTATTCAACATTGTTTCATATAATCAGTGCAGAGTTTTCTTTCTTTCTTTCTTTCTTTCTTTCTTTCTTTCTTTCTTTCTTTCTTTCTTTCTTTCTTTCTTTCTTTCTTTCTTTCTTTCTTTCTTTCTTTCTTTCTTTCTTTATATTAGTGAATACGTTTTTCTGTGTGTGTCTCGCGGGCATGTATGTGTGTGCATGTGTAAACGAGTGCAAACTCATTTTCCTGTCAGTCAGATTTGTATAATCCCACTAAGTGTGTTTTCTACTGTACTGGCAGAGAAACACAATGTGTGTGTGTGTGTGTGTGTGTGTGTGTGTGTGTGTGTGTGTGTGTGTGTGTGTGTGTGTGTGTGTGTGTGTGTGTGTGTGTGTGTGTGTGTGTGTGCGTGTGCGTGTGTGTGTGTAATCTGATAGCCCCTGCTCCTCAGTTTCATCTCACTTATCACACCCCATAAACAAGAGCTGACACATATATCACAGGATGGGTAGAATGTGAATAGAAAACTGAACAGCTGTGTCATACACCAGAAAACCGTCTCAGTAGCTAGAGCTCAATCTGAAGTTATCCCAGCATATCATTCATGACAAGCAAATGCATAAATTAGGGCGGTCAATTTAACATGTTAATTTAGCTCAGTTAATTAGGAAATAAATGTATGCATTTAATGACCACTGGAGCTATTCATGCTTGATGTACCACTTCAATTGTTTCAGGGGTCCATGTTCCCAGTTATATGCCATAATATGATGCAAACAATGGCTCTGAGGAATGAAGTGTGTTATAATTTTTGTGGTCCTACAGTAATTCATGTGTGTGAAAGTAAACGTTCATTGTGTTGGAGTAAGATTTTTTTTAAGAAATTAATATTTTTTTCAGCAAGGATGCATTAAATTGATCAAAAGTGACAGTAAAGACTTACAAAGCATTTCTATTTCAAATACATTTTGTTTTTAACTTTCTATTGGTCAAAGAACGAAGAATCCTGAAAAAGTTGTATCAAAGTTTTAAGAAAAATATTAACACAACTGTTTTTAATTGATTATAATAAGAACATAATATGAAAATGTTTCTTGAGCATCAAATCAGCTCAAACAATGCTTTTTCTAAGGGATCATGTGACACTGAAGACTGGAGTAATGACGCTGAACGTTCAGATTTGCCATCACAGGAATACATTTCATGTTAAATAAAATATATAAAAATAGATAACAGTTGTTTTAAATGGCCTTGGTGAATTTGCAAGATTTGATTGGCTGAATGTTCAACTACACGGATGAACACTATACTAAAAAAACTGCATTTCTATTCCTTCCATCCGGGGTGTTTTTCAAAATCTCTAACCTTTCATATAAAACTTTCCTATAAATCATCGAGAGCACATTGAATCGGCATAGAATTTCCACACAACTTTCTCACAACATTCTCTTCAGACAAATAAAGTTAAGATTGTTAGTTTATGGCCATCCATCAGTTTGATGTTGTTTTTTCAGTCATGTACTCCATCCTAGTTCCGTGCTAGTTTAAGGCCTGCTTCTCGAAGTTTTATAGCCCATCTCAGGGTTGTGATGCGTGACTTTAGCCTAATTTTCCTCCTTCGTTTCCAGTTGCACAAATAAGAGCCGTACTCACTGTCCAGCACAATTACACTCACTGACCCATTTCCCAAAAGTGCCATACACACATTAATCTGTCTGTATGCCTCTGAGTGGCGCTTACAAAGCCCACCCAACTAATGCCCCTCTAGGCTGAGACTGTCTTCAATAGCAGGCACATTTAGGACAGCTTTTGTCACAGCCAGTTGTCTTCACTGATTTGAGTCTGGTTTACCGTAAATGTGTTTGTGTGTACCGGCTTGTAACCCATCTGATTTTGTCATGTCCCAGATTTCCGTCTGCTCTCAGGGCATCGCCCATATCAAGTACAGCCCTCCACATGCTCCCGTTTCGGCTTGGATATCATTAGATGTGTCTTGGGTCTTGGGTGGCACCCTAAAGCCTCGATGCCCACAGTGTTGGCAATGAAAGCAAGGCGATTTGTTGGACTTTTAGCTCCAGGCGGTCGTTGTGCTTTAAAATCAGAAAGCAGTCGGCGCAATTGTAGCATCACAATCGACACGTGTACACACACCTGCGGCTGTTTCACTATTTGTTACATGGGATGAAAGTACAGAATATACCCCGATCTCCATTAGGCACACGACACTGTCAAGTGCAAAATTACACTTATATTTGCCGTGCATATGAGAAAGGTAGATTTTCTTCCTTGTTTGTTCTATTTAGCTGTTGTTTTGTCCTCTGAATAACAGTAAGCTGTCTTAGATGTCTTATCATGTTAACCATCTGTAGACTTATTGTCTCTTTTACCAACACACACACACACACACACACACACACACACACACACACACACACACACACACACACGTACACGCACGCACACACACACACACACACACACACACACACACACACACACACACACACACGCACACACACACACACGCACACACACACACACACACACACACACACACACACACACACACACACACACACACACACACACACACACACACACACACACACACACACACACACACACACACACACACACACATATTTATGTATTATTTCATAATTTAAAAAAAAGGATGTAGAAAAACTACATAGGACTTCTCGTCTATAATGGAGGGGCTTAATGTTTATGCCGATACACTGAAAAATATTTACTTTGGGACAATTTTCACTCAGAAATTCGGCTAATGCACTGAATATATGACACTTTGATTTAGAAAGAGTGAAATGGTATTTTCTGGTAACAGTACAATAATCTTTGAAAAAGTATTTTTACAGTCTGGCACTGATTAACATGATGGGACATGTTTACTTTCACTCTGTGCTCTTTTATAGTGAACAAATATTCAGTATGTAGGTCATAGTATAACAGTCAAGTGAGAGTCATAAGAGAACCGGCTGCATTCCTCACGGATAGTTTATTTTCTTAAAGTGAACAACAACCGCACCTGTTAAAGTACCCCTGTCTTTAATCAATGCTCATGCTCAGCTATCGCTCTCTGCATGGTGTGTGTGATGATCGGTTATGCTTGGATTTGCTCCTTAACGTCCCACAATAACAGAGAAGACTGGTTTCAGTGCCACATCGATGCTGTCAAACAGGCATGGGAATGCAATCTAACGATTCCGGTTCAGTTAATGATTCGTTCAGTACTTGTAATGAAGAAATATTGGTAACACTTTACAAGAAGGTGTCATTTGTTAACATTAGTTAATGTATTAACTAACATGAATGGACAATTAACAATGCGCTTATTACAGTATTTATTAATCTTCGTTAATGTTAGTTCATAAAAATACAGTCCTTCATTGTTAGTTCATGTTAATTCACAGTGCATTAACTAATGTTAACAAGCACAACTTGTGATTTTAATAATGCATTAGTAAATGCTGAAATTAGCATTAACTAAGATTAATAAATGCTGTAGAAGTATTGTTCAATCTTAGTTCATGTTAACTAATGAACTGTATTGTAAAGTGTTACCGAAATATTTTGGGAAAAAAATATATACAGTAGTATTAACACAATAGTGCTTTTTTTGTTGGTAATTTAATACAGTGCTTATAATACTACCAAAAAATATATAATCCTAACTTTTAACTCCAGACCAAAATCCCAGATAGCCAGACAATGAATATAAATGTATATAAATAATATAAATAAATAAATCTAAAAAGGATTTATGTTTGGGACGCTTTGAGCATGGAGACTGTAGTGTACACCGTAAGTTTGAAAACGTTTAGCTTAAATTATTAATATGAATAAACTGTACTCATAAACGCTGCTGAGGTAGTATTCTCAAGTGAAGCGAGTTGAGGCTTGGACACGGAAACAGTGCTTCTTACGTCAGCACTTAACAAGCAGATACTTATGATTCCCAAAAAAAACACCTCATAAGAGTCATTCGGGAATCAGTGGGCTTCAGTGGTTGTGCTGCATGTTTTGATTCATCATTGCATGTGCAGTTCGGATGCAGATCTTTTAATCATAACTATTCCTTCAAATGCACACACAGATATGGTCATATGAATTCCCTCCTCTCTATCATGACTCTTTTTATCTCATGAATGACTGAGCAGACTGGTGTGATACGTATAATGGTTCTTGATACCTGATCGTTCATCTTCATTAGCAACAGCAAAGCACAAATGTCTGTTTTTTTCTTCCCCCACGCAGCAGATGTTAATGAACCCTCTTGTGTTTTGGGAGATCAAAGACAGGTGCTGTTTTTGCACCTCATGACCCAAGGCAGGTCCAGCGAGGGATGAGCGATGCAGCTCTTTTCACTGTTCATTCCTGCTGTTTCACTCATCTGAAAACACTTTAATTATGCTGTTTCTATTGAGAACGCCTCCCTCAATCTTTAATTAAGCATGCAGTCGCTCCCCGAAGGCCGTGGCGGTGAAAAGCATTGATCTCGGCTTCAATTGTGTCGTAATACGGCCTCAGGCATGACAAGTGCAATGTGGCCGCCACCTTGCAGATGCACGGCATGGGAAAGTCTGCCATGTAGTTGCACAGCAGGGCTCATGTGTCCCCTGTTAAGGGGCCTTTGGTGTTGGTGTTCCTTGCATGTCGTAGATTTGTACTCGAGATGTTTGCAACGACCCCATTGACTTGTTCCTTTGATTCTCACTTTTCTCTCTCTCTCTGTGTAAATCTCAGTTGCTAAATGTATGATAGACGCTCAGGTCGTGAGTAAAGTGTGGCATAACACAAACAAAAGCTCAGTCAGAAACGCCTGCCCCGTACTCTGTCGAATTCCCCCGAGCAGAAAATTGAAACATATTAATAGTCTGTTTTTCATGGAATGATCCACAACATCAACAAATTAATTTCACTCCCAAGCAGATCCAGCTGTCTTAATGTAAAAAAGGAACAAAAGTTAAACCAAAACACATGTACTCTGGGCAGGGTAAGTGTGTCTGTAACAGAAGGGACCCTGCCAAAACAAGAACACCGCTTTAGTATCTGAATTAATGACAGACAAGCAGATCCAAAAGAGGATGTGAGGACTCTTTTGAATGATTTACCAACAAATCAGCAAACCCCAAATGTTTAATATAGTCATTTTATAGGTGTTTTACACCAAACTGTGAAGTGCAGCACTAAAACTAGATAATTGCTAGTGTTTAAAAACCCTCCTCTACCCATAATGCACTGTGTTTCCCTGAAGCGGTGTTCATACTGACAACAACCGGAAATCATTTTCAATGTGAAATAAAGATTTGAAGCAACGTGAAGTGCAGGTGTTTGTAGCAATGTGTCAAAGTTGAAGAAAGTTTGACTTGGAAGCAATGGGATGCGGCAGCTACCAATAAGAACGAAGACGTCACGTGAGAAACTTCCAGTTTATTTATTTGTTTTAGTGAATTTTGAGAAAATAAATGTTCATTAAATTCAAAATGTAAAAAAAAATATATGATGTAATTCACATGAAGTTGTTTCCATCAGTGTGGCAAAGTTGAAGCGGAACTTTATTTATTTATGTATTTATTTAGTCATTTAGCAGACGCTTTTATCCAAAGCGACTTACAAATGAGGACAATATAGAAGTAATCAAAAGCAACAACATGCAAGTGCTATTACAAGTCCTGGTTAGCCGAACGCAGTACACGTAGGAAGGATTTTTTTTCTTCTTTTTTTTGTTGTCACACTGTCGCATTCCATAATTTCCGTTCCCGGTGAGCGTTTTTGACGTCAGAATACAGTGATAGTTCCCGTCGTGACGTCACAGAGGTCACGGCTTCTGCTGTTTGGCGCTGAAGTTGTTTGACGGGTCACTTCGAGGTATGAAGGGTCTGTTTGAGGTTTGAATATCAATAAATTCAACATCTACTTGAGTTTGTCTTGTGTTGAAGTGCTTGAATGATTCATGACATATCGGGAAGTTGTGGTTTTTATGGTTTTGGGGGTTTTCTCATGAAGAGGAGCTGTAAATGTCAGATAACTGTTGAGATATGGCACCTACCATGACTGTGCTGTGGCTATTTATTATTTATGTATTTATTTAGTCATTTAGCAGACGCTTTTATCCAGAGTGACCTACAAATGAGGACGTTATAGAAGCAATCAAAACCAACAAAAGAGCAACAACACGCAAGTGCTATTACAAGTCCTGGTTAGCCGAACGCAGTACACGTAGGAAGATTTTTTTATTTTAAGAAAACGAGTAGGCTATATATAGAAAAAAGAAACCTAGTGTCAGTTTTACAAGAAAAACTAGCAGTTAGAGAATACATATGCAGTTGATAGAGGGTCAAATGTGTGTGTTTTTTTAATAAAAAGAAGACAGATTAGATAAAATAAAATTAGAATAGAGAGTGCTAGAGTTAGAGGGTCAAATAAAGATGGAAGAGATGTGTTTTTAGCCGTTTCTTGAAGATGGGTAAGGATTCAGCTGCTGGGATTGACAACTTTATGCAAATGAGTTGCAAACAAATGAGTGAATCATTTTTTATTTTTAAAACCGACTTTTGAGTGAATAAATGTTCACTAAATTCAAAATGTGAATAATGTAATAATAAAATGTAATAATAAAAACGACTTTTGAGTGAATAAATGTTCACTAAATTCAAAATGTGAATTAATATTCATTAATTAAATCAATTTTATAATTTAAAATGATCTATTAAAATGTATTTAAGGATGGCATTATTTAAATTGCATTATTGCATTAGTGTATTTAAATAAATACAAAATAGTAATAATGGCTGATATTGTTTGATCTGTCATCAAGCATCCTGATCCCTAAATATCAGTATCAACATTGGCTATAAAAAAACAGTTGGTAGAAGTTTGTGATCAGTTTCATTATTCTACATGATTTGCATCTGCCCATGTAGGCATAATAAAAACCGTGGGCATTACAAGATTTACATTTATTCATTGATACTGTCAGCCCACCAACGATAAAGCATCACGCAATAGCAACGCCTATACAATCAACAATACAGCAACTAAGTGACCTGCAGCAATAAAGCGTCTGTCAGTGTGAACGCCTCGTGAGAGAGAGGTGTTGACACGAGTGTAGATGTGATCATGAATTTGTGTTGCGACAGCCAGAGGAATACGTCTGTGGAATAAACCTGTTGTTGTGGTGGGAGGCAGTCTTCTGTGTGGGCTTGTGTATGTGGACTACACAAAATGAGACTGTTAATAATGTTTTCTAATCTGTTTGGGCTTTATTATTTCAGTAAGTCAGCACTCTGTGAGCTGGCACAATCAGATGCCTGTGGAAAATGAGAAGCTACACACAAACTCTGTTCCAGGTTTTATCATCATTATTATTATACACTGAACAAAATTATAAACGCAACACTTTTGTTTTTGCCCCCATTTTTCATGAGCTGAACTGAAAGACTTTTTCTATGTACACAAAAGGCCTATTTCTCTCAAATATTGTTCACAAATCTGTCTAAATCTGTGTTAGTGAGCACTTCTCCTTTGCCGAGATAATCCATCCACCTCACAGGTGTGTCATATCAAGATGCTGATTAGACAGCATGATTATTGCACAGGTGTGCCTTAGGCTGGCCACAATAAAAGGCCACTCTAAAATGCAGTTTTACTGTACGAAAACCAGTCAGTATCTGGTGTGACCACCATTTGCCTCACCAGTATCTCCTTCACATAGAGTTGATCAGGTTGTTGATTGTGGCCTGTGAAATGTTGTCCACTCCTCTTCAATGGCTGTGTGAAGTTGCTGGATATTGGCAGGAACTGGAACACGCTGTCGTATTCCAGAGCATTGCTCAATGGGTGACATGTCCGGTGAGTATGCTGGCCATGCAAGAACTGGGATGTTTTCAGCTTCCAGGAATTGTGTACAGATCCTTGCACATGGGGCCGTGCATTATCATGCTGCAACATGAGGTGATGGTCGTGGATGAATGGCACAACAATGGGCCTCAGGATCTCGTCACGGTATCTCTGTGCATTCAAAATGCCATCAATAAAATGCACCTGTGTTCGTTGTCCATAACAGCCTGCCCAAACCATAACCCCACTGCCACCGTGGGTCACTCGATCCACAACGTTGACATCAGCAAACCGATACACGCTGTCTGCATCTGCCCTGTACAGTGAAAACCGGGCGTGAAGAGAACACCTCTCCAAAGTGCCAGACGCCATCGAATGTGAGCATTTGCCCTCTCAAGTCAGTTACGACGACGAACTGCAGTCAGGTCGAGACCCCGATGAGGACGACGAGCATGCAGATGAGCTTCCCTGAGACGGTTTCTGACAGCTTTTCCAGAAATTCTTTGGTTATGCAAACCGATTGTTGCAGCAGTCTCAGACGATCTTGGATGAAGATGCTGGATGTGGAGGTCCTGGCTGGTGTGGTTACACGTGGTCTGATGAGGCGTACTGCCAAATTCTCTGAAACGCCTTTGGAGACTGCTTATGGTAGAGAAATGAACATTAAATTCACGGGCAACAGCTCTGGTGGACATTCCTGCAGTCAGCATGCCAATTGCACGCTCCCTCAAAACTTGCAACATCTGTGGCATTGTGCTGTGTGATAAAACTGCACATTTTAGAGTGGCCTTTTATTGTGGCCAGCCTAAGGCACACCTGTGCAATAATCATGCTGTCTAATCAGCATCTTGATATGACACACCTGTGAGGTGGATGGATTATCTCGGCAAAGGAGAAGTGCTCACTAACACAGATTTAGACAGATTTGTGAACAATATTTGAGAGAAATAGGCCTTTTGTGTACATAGAAAAGTCTTAGATCTTTGAGTTCTGCTCATGAAAAATGGGAGCAAAAACAAAAAAGTTGCGTTTATAATTTTGTTCAGTATATGACCCATATTTAGCCTTATTTAACACTAATGAGTTCAGACTGCTCTATCCATAAACAGTACTAGAAAAAAACAAAAACAAAGAAAATTCGGTATTTTTTTCCAACCCGTAATTTTTTTTTTTTGTGCAATACACAACTGATCGGTCTTTTTCATGCAGCGAATTTGGAACAGGACTTTGTAAAGTCTCATAAAAGCGTCTGAAGATGTACATGCTTTACATGATGAATGAAACTGGTTTTTTGTTTTTTTTATTTACTGAAAGTGTTGACTGAAAGTATTTCTGCATCCAGGAGTAGTAGCCATGTCTGATTCATGAATAAATTATTATTCTGATTTAGATTTGTTTCAACGAATCAGTTGACTAGATTCACAACATTGATCTATGATTACTCTGATTTGGAATATAATGTGTATATTCAAAAGTTTGAATGTTTTAATGGTTTTGAAAGAAGTTTCTTGTACTCCAAGGCTGCATTCATTTGATGAAAAATACATTAAAACCATTAATATTGTTATTATATTAAAAAAAAGTTTACTGTTGTAATATATATTAAGATGGAATTTATTCCTTTGATGGCAAAGTTGAATTTTCACCTTCAGAAATTATTCTAATATGCAGATTTTTTTTATTTATACTGTGAAAATGTATATTAACATTATTACTTTTACTCACTATATTACTGTAAGATGTATTTATTATGCTTTCTATTTACTTATTTTAATCAAATGTATTTATAAAAAAAAAAAATGCTACATTTGTATTTTTTTACACTGTTATTCGCTGTTATTCTATTCCACGCACTGACCCCTTAGTATTCCCTTCCGGCCCCTGGGGGTCCCCTGACAAAACATTTATAGTACTGTTATGGTGCTTTCACACCTTTTTGAAGCATGAGATCTCTATTCATTGTTGCTAGATGGAAAACAGCGACCGGCACATTATTGCAAGTTCTCCTGCTGTGCTCTATGGAAGAAAGAATGTCATGTGGGTGAATAAACATGGTGAACAAATGATGCCAGAATTTCAATGTTTGGCTGAACTTTCCCTTTAAACGTTCAGAAAGACAGACTGTCTTATAAGCAATTATAAGACATCTCTTTATTATTTCAGCCCCTCTCTCTCAAGTGTATCTCGGCTCTCGACTAAAAGTGTTCCTGGCAGAGTCTGCAGGGTGTGGCACAGAAAAGAACTTATGAAAAAAGAAACACCCACAATCCTCTGCAAAAAGAAAGAGGAAAAAACGTACCCCAGATGTCATCTGAATTGATGTCTGTAATTAGCTTATTTTAATCACACGGAGAGAGAATGAAAGAGAGAGTCCCTCTCAGACGCGCTTATCCGTCGTTTCTGCCCAGTGCATTCGCCAAGGAGTGCAGCGTTTGATGTTGTGCTGTTTGTTATCTGGGTGTTTCTTTCCTTCTTCCTTTTGTCCGTCTCTCTCTCCCTCGGCTTTTGAAAGCCATTATGTCTGCCTCTCCGCTTCAGTAGACTTGTGACATGTTTATCACTCTGGCATCACCCCCATAAAGCCCTGCAATAATGAAAATCTAAATTGTGAAAAGCACGGGTGACTCAGCGCAGCTGAGATATGATGTGCTATATAAGGCCAGAGACCGTCGCTTCTGCTCTGAACAATATCACCGCTTCTAGAGCGCTTAAGAGAATATCGGTGGAATTTATCAAGACTCTTCAGAAGAGGGTTATTGGGAAAAGCACGGGTGACTCACCGCAGCTGAGATATGATGTGTGATATAAGGCCAGAGACCGTCGCTTCTGCTCTGAACTATATCACCGCTTCTAGAGCGCTTAAGAGAATATCGGGGGAATTTATCAAGACTCTTCAGAAGAGGGTTATTGGGAAAAGCACGGGTGACTCAGCGCAGCTGAGATATGATGTGCGATATAAGGCCAGAGACCGTCGCTTCTGCTCTGAACTATATCACCGCTTCTAGAGCGCTTAAGAGAATATCGGTGGAATTTATCAAGACTCTTCAGAAGAGGGTTATTGGGAAAAGCACGGGTGACTCACCGCAGCTGAGATATGATGTGCTATATAAGGCCAGAGACCGTCGCTTCTGCTCTGAACTATATCACCGCTTCTAGAGCGCTTAAGAGAATATCGGGGGAATTTATCAAGACTCTTCAGAAGAGGGTTATTGGGAAAAGCACGGGTGACTCAGCGCAGCTGAGATATGATGTGTGATATAAGGCCAGAGACCGTCGCTTCTGCTCTGAACTATATCACCGCTTCTAGAGCGCTTAAGAGAATATCGGTGGAATTTATCAAGACTCTTCAGAAGAGGGTTATTGGGAAAAGCACGGGTGACTCAGCGCAGCTGAGATATGATGTGCGATATAAGGCCAGAGACCGTCGCTTCTGCTCTGAGCAATATCACCGCTTCTAGAGCGCTTAAGAGAATATCGGTGGAATTTATCAAGACTCTTCAGAAGAGGGTTATTGGGAAAAGCACGGGTGACTCAGCGCAGCTGAGATATGATGTGATAAGGCCAGAGATGATCACCGCTTCTAGAGCGCTTAAGAGAATATATTTATCAAGACTCCCACGTCTGATATGCTCTGATCAGCGCCGCTTCTTGCTGCAGATATAAGGCCAGAGATCTGCTCCTCTTCTTGTGCGCTATAGAGACTCATATCGGGGAATTTATCAAGACTCTTCAGCACGGGTGCGCAGCTGAGATATGATGTGCGATATAAGGCCAGAGACCGTCGCTTCTGCTCTGAACTATATCACCGCTTCTAGAGCGCTTAAGAGAATATCGGGGAATTTATCAAGCAAGACGGGTGGCAGCTGAATATTCGGGATCCTCTTCTCTGACTCTGAGATATGATGTGTGCCAGAGACCGTCGCTTCTGCTCTGAACTATATCACCGCTTCTAGAGCGCTTAAGAGAATATCGGGGAATTTATCAAGACTCTTCAGAAGAGGGTTATTGGGAAAAGCACGGGTGACTCACCGCAGCTATAGAGATATAGAGACCCGACTTCTGCTCTGAGATATGATGTGCGATATATCACCGCTTCTAGAGCGCTTAAGAGAATATCGGGGGAATTTATCAAGACTCTTCAGAAGAGGGTTATTGGGAAAAGCACGGGTGACTCACCGCAGCTGAGATATGATGTGTGATATAAGGCCAGAGACCGTCGCTTCTGCTCTGAGCAATATCGCCGCTTCTAGAGCGCTTAAGAGAATATCGGGGAATTTATCAAGACTCTTCAGAAGAGGGTTATTGGGAAAAGCACGGGTGACTCAGCGCAGCTGAGATATGATGTGTGATATAATGCCAGAGACCGTCGCTTCTGCTCTGAACTATATCACCGCTTCTAGAGCGCTTAAGAGAATATCGGGGGAATTTATCAAGACTCTTCAGAAGAGGGTTATTGTGAAAAGCACGGTGACTCACCGCAGCTGAGATATGATGTGCGATATAAGGCCAGAGACCGTCGCTTCTGCTCTGAACTATATCACCGCTTCTAGAGCGCTTAAGAGAATATCGGGGGAATTTATCAAGACTCTTCAGAAGAGGGTTATTGGGAAAAGCACGGGTGACTCACCGCAGCTGAGATATGATGTGTTATAAGGCCAGAGACCGTCGCTTCTGCTCTGAACTATATCACCGCTTCTAGAGCGCTTAAGAGAATATCGGGGGAATTTATCAAGACTCTTCAGAAGAGGGTTATTGGGAAAAGCAGACAGCTGGTGGCCTTGTGATGAAGGATCTGGGCTTGACATGAAAGTTATCAATAATCACGTGCCACATGTGCTTACAAAAGAGCACGGACTGGTCACCTCAACACATTTATGATTTATTGCTGTTAATTAATTTACACATCAAATCTACCGTATAATGTAATTTGTGAATGAGATTTGGTTAAAATAAATACTGTATTTCCTTCACATGTAAAAACTCTCACTGTGGTTGCATTGATTGATTTAATACTTCAGTGGCCTACAGAATTTGAAGTTATGAATATCAGCTTTTAACCTAGTATTAATTATTCTGCTTAATAGTTAAAATATTATTTCTTCTTCTTTTTCCCCTCTCTTTTTCACCTCCTTCTCTCTGTCTCTCTCTCTTTCTTTGTATTTTTCTATACCCTATTATAGTATTTATTCATATTTAATATTAGCTTTTATTTTTATATTTTCAGTTTTCATTTTTATAATTTTTTTATATTTCTATTTGGCTTTAGTTTTTGTTTTAGTTAGTTTATTACTTTAACTTAAGCTTATTTTAGTTTTGTTCTAATTTTCATTCACATTTTTTAAGATTTCATCCAATTTTAAAATGTTCTTCTATTTAAGCTTCATTTCAAATATTAAACACACTTTTTAAGAGTTTTAGTTAATAATAATAACAACACTGGTCAACGTGAAAATTTTATTTTTGGGCACTTTCTGGGTCTTATTCTGAACGATTCTTCTATCTGTTGTTTCAATGAAAAAAGTTATAATTTTTCAGCAAAATGTAATCACTTTAATAACAAAAAAACATAAAGTTTGTTCTTTCTATACAATTTAATTTCTCTAATAATCTAAAAAAATAAATATATATATATATATATATATATATATATATAATTAGTGTATAGGAAAAATACTTTTGCATTCATTTTTATTGCATTTCTTTAAAAAAAAAAGTAATCCATTAAAAATGATTAAGCTAACTTTACAACTCTGCTTGTAATATGAATATGTCCCTAACATTTTTCGAAAGATTGGAGCGTAGCCATTGAATGAAAATGTAATCTGATGTGTTTTTCAAAGTGTTACGGTCTAGGCCTGTAACCTGTACATCAAGGTAAAGTCAGGGTTTTTCCTCTCTTTGTTAGTTATCACTGAGCAGATCGTTTTCCTCTGAAGTGATTAACGGTAAACTGCCTCGCTCAAGGGCACGATTGTGATTGTCATCGGTGTTCCTGAGACACATACAGCAATCAAACACAGAGTAGATATTTCATCATCAAATACAACAGAGTGTTTTTATGAAGCCTTTAATGATTTTATGCATTTCAGCAGTGGAACCAGCCACATTCCCAACTGTGTTTCATTTAAGCCTCCAGTTCTTTCCGTGTTCAGATGCAGATGCAGGCCTGGCTGTAAAAAACAAATACATGTCTATGTGTGTGTGTTGTATCTTTCCATTGTGAACGTGTGTGTTTCCTGAAAGCCGTATCTGGATGCGAGCCAGTCTAAACGAGGCACATTAACACACGTAATGCCAGCCGAGCGCCTTATTAAAATCTTCAAATTCCACTCTTCACTTTGAAGTCAATCGCATTACTTTTAAAGCATGGATATGTGCAGTTGTTACCCACTTCTCTTTTGAAGTTTCTGAGGTAAGTTAACTAAAGAAACATGGCGTCGCCTAAAAACAGCAGCTGTGTTGGTGAAAGAGATGAGCTCTTTTTTGTGCATGAGGGAAGCAAACCGTGTGCGTGATGAGAGGTTAAGGACAGATACATTGATGGTAAAGTACAATCGCTCTGTCAGAAGCACAAGACCTGCACTCTTTAATCTTGCATGAGGCCTGGAGAGCAGACTGTCCTGCTTTCAAGTTCAGAGCTATTGCTAATGAAGAGAAATTCTCTCTTTCCTCCTCTTCTGCAGGCATGCGAGAGTGAAAAATGAGATTCTGTTCTCTGTAAAAGCATATCAGTGTAATTAAGGCTTTTGTCCTCATCATAATTACATGCATACATTCCTGGCTGGCAGCGATGGATCATCTTCGGATCGAGTCCACTAGAACAGGCCCGTGTTTGACTCATGTGGACATGGTTGCAGATTTACGAGGGGGAGGAAGGCGTTGCGCGGCAGTTTTTTGTGCTGGTTTATTACGCTCTGATTAATTAGAGGAACAGACTGTGGATTATATTGTACATGTCTGTGTTTAGACAAGCAGCAACGTTGTGGGGTTTGCACAGTTTTTGTCTGTTGAACTCTCCTTATAGTCTGGCCAGCATTTTGAATAATACGTTTACATATAAAGGAACGCAAATTGTCTTTACTCTTTCAAAATAAGAGCCTAATTTAGCACATTTTGTACTATGTAGTACAATCAGCCAATCAGAGCAAACGTTGAGCTGAATTATTTCAGACCAGGGCGGAGCTACGGAGCGTGACGTAAAACTACGTCTCTAATCCACACAGACTTATGAAAACTAAGCAGGAAAAACTAATAATTGAGAATAGTTCATGGTATTGACATCATTGACATTAATAAGTACATTCATATGCAACTCAATGTTAGTAGAGATTGCCTTTTCAAATAAATGCTGTTCTTTTGAACTTTCTATTCATCAAAGAATCCAGAAAAAAATTATCATGATTTCTACAAAAATATGATGCAGCTTTTTTCAATATTGATAATAGTAAGGAATATTGGTAGCACTTCACTTAAAGCCTTTATGTATAATGCATTATAATTATTCATAATGTGTGTTGTAATATAATATATCTTGTCGTAAAAAATATAACTGAATTTAAAACACATAGTGTAACAATGAATGGATAAGTGTTATAATGTATTAACTGTGGTTACAATTATTCATGAGATTGTACGATGCATTATAATGTACATTACAAGACATAATTAATGCATTAAAACTACTTTTATAATGCGTTTTACATAAAGGCTTTAAGTAAAGCATTACCAAAATATATCTTCATGTGACACTGAAGACTGTATTAATAGCTGCTTTACCATCACAGGAATACATTACATTTTTAAATATAGATATACTCACCCAGATATTATTGTCATAATATTACTGTTTTACTATATTTTTGATAAATGCAGCCACAATGAGCATAAAAGACTTCTTTCAGCAACATGTACAATCTTACCAACCCCAAAAACAGTAGTGCGTGTATATAGAGATATTTCTTAAAGGTACAGTACAGTAGCGACAACAGCCTTTTTAATTTTAGAGGTGTAAAATGGCCATGTGTGTTGTGTGCAAAAATGTAAACAGGTTTGTGTCAGTAAATTGCTCAGTACAAATAGAAAGAGAAGTAATGGGAACCTTGTATTTCTTTTTTCATGTTTCTAATTGACATGAACAAGTTCTTTGAAAAACATCTATTACCTTTGAAACATGTCTAGTCTTCATGCTGTTGACTATGGTTTCAATAATAATAAACATACATTTTCACAAAGCATCCATATTTGTCCATGCCCATGTTGATTAGAGTATTAAAAACTTGAAAAGTATTAATTTAAGGTGCATTTAGAACAAACAAAAATGTGTGATTAATTGTGATTAATCACGAGTTAACTCATGACAATCATGTGATTAAATATTTTAATCGATTGACAGCCCTAGTATATATATACAGTATATATATATGCATTGTTCTAGTTTTCGCTTAAAACAAGCAAAAATATCTGCCAATTGGGTAAGAAAAATGATCTTAATTCAAAGGCTAAATCAGAATATTTTTCTTGCCCCATTGGCAGAAAACAGGACATAATATCTTAAGTCATTTTACTTGTAAAGTGAATGCACCTTGATTCAATTATTTTTTTATATTTATACTAGAAAACAAATCAAAAATACTAAGTTAGATTTTTTTTTTTGCAGTATATCTGCAGCGAGGCAGAACAGATTTTGAGAGAAAGTAACGGTGTGTGTGTGTGTGTGTGTGTGTGTGTGTGTGTGTGTGTGTGTGTGTGAGTGTGTGTTGTGTGTGTGTGTGTGTGTGTGTGCGTGCGTGCGTGCGTGCGTGCGTGCGTGCGTGCGTGCGTGGCGTGTGCAGCCTGAGTTGGCCTCAACGTGTATCTCTTTGAAAACAAAACTTTTCTTTGTATCCAGCGAGCAGAAGGAGGCCTGTGCGAGTACTGACTTGCTCCGAGATGAGTTCTGGAGTGTGTGAGAGGGTTATTTTAATCCTTATCACCAGTCTGCAATCAAACCTTTCACTATTTAACCTACTGTTCTGATTAGAACAGATACACTTACGTTCACACAAACAAAGCCCAGTCATCCATTCATGTTGCGCATTAAAGGCATGTATGTGTGTGCTGGATGTGTTGTGAATGGGCACATATGCGGTCGCTAGTTTTTCTGGGTAGTTGCTTGGTGCTTGCACTCCAAGTTTTCTCCATGCTGAAAAAAACCTGTTAAAACTGGCTCGCTGGCTTAGGATGCTTGGTGTCATCAGTGGCACTGACATAGACTTTAAGACATTTTCTAGATTCCAACACCCTCTCTTTCTCTTTCTGACCTCTGTGTTCTCTCACCCTGAGATCTCCTTCAGTTCATTATTAGCTAAAGCCCCAGAATCCATCTGTGCATTCCCTTAGGATGAGGTTTATTCACATCCAGCGCTCTCACACTGTTCGGGCCGTGCATGCCGTTTTAATCAGGTTCATAAAACACCTCAGTCTTTAAGACACGTTTCCAGATGATTTACCGGCAGAGAGAAGTTAATGATTTGCAAGTGTTACTGTATTGAATTATGGCTGATGTTGCTCATTTTTTACATGGACCCCAATATGCCTGTGCCATGTTTTCCAGTGAGATATATAAGTTTGGTTGTGTTTTTTTAAACGAATCCCTCTCTTTCTCCTTCAGTGCCTGGTAACCTGGGCTGTTTTAAGGACAGCGGTGACCCAACACCTCTATCTGGAGGCTACCAGACCTCCAACAAACTCACCATTCAGAACTGCATCAGCTTCTGCCGCAACCAACGATACAAGGTACGACTTCCAGCAAGTCATAGAACAGAGCGATGCATAACGGTTATTACAACACCTTTTACTTTGATTTGGTGTCTTAACGACTCAAACCTGACTACATCCAGGTCAGAGAGTATTTTCGTCTTAAATAATTGATTTAATCATTGAAGAATGTTTGCACCCATGCACATGATTGACCTCCTTAAAGGGAAAGCTCTTGGTGGACCAAACCTGTCTGACTTTCTTTTTCTAGCCGCTTTTCCTTGCAATTACTATGAATGGGGACTTTAAAGCTTCAAAAAGGATAATCAAAATGGTCCAAATAATGCTCCACATTTAAAATATTCTGAACTATTGATAGCTTTTTACTATAAGTAGAACCAAAAAAGTCTGATCCGTGAATGGTATCAAGTGATTCATTGTCCAACTTGATTAATTCACAAATTGGACATTACTAGTTAGGAATTCTCATGTATTGGCATTATTCTGCAAAGTTATAAGGCTTCAGAAGACTTGGAATATTGTTATTATAGAAATAGTAAGTATGTGTAACATAGAAAGAACATGCAGAACACCGTAAAATAAAGTGTTATCCAATATATTGTGTAAATGTCAATTCATGCAGTTGAAGATAATATATATTATATTTAAATGCAACTCATCCAATCAGATGTAATAGCTAAAATTATTTATTTTATGAAACACAAGTTAACTCATTATGTGGGAATCTCACAGACTAAAACAAAAGACAAAAAATGAGAAATTATATTCTAAATGTATACAAACTTTAAGGGATAGTTCACTCAAAAGTGAAGATCCTGTCATTTATTCCCTCTCAAGATGTTCCGAACCTGCATTAGTGTCTTTTTTCTGTTGAACTCAGAAGAAGATATTTTGAAGAATGTAGGTAACCAAACTGTTGATGGTCCCCATTGACTTCAATAGTATGGAAACAATCCTGTGGAAGTCAATGGGGACCATCAATTTCTTTCTTTCAAATATCTTCTTTTGTGTTCAACAGAAGAAATTAATGTGTACAGGGTTGAAACAACTTGAGGGTGATGATTACAGGATTTTCATATTTTCTTATTATTTTTGTCTTGTTTTCTAGTATAAATATCTAAACATTTATGAATCAAGAAGCACTCATTTGATAAGTAAAATTACTTATGATATATAAGATATCTGCTTAAACAAGCAAAAATATCTGCCAATGGGGTCAGAAAAATTATCTTAATTCAAATGTTAAACGAGAATATTTTTCTCGCCCCATTGGCAGATATTTTGGATTGTTTTAAGCAAAAACTAACAAAAGTTTAATATTTTTTTCCAGAACACAAGATATATTGTACATATACGACTTATACATAACATAAGTCATTTTACTTGTAAAATAATGCACCATGATTATTTTTTATAGATATTTATAACTAGAAAACAAAACAAAAATACTAAGAAAAAAAAACATTTTTTTTAGTAGTGCTTTTCAGGATACAAATCTCTTCAAAGCAGCTTTACAGAAAATGCACGTTTCTATTTTAAAGTTTCTACATTATATTTAATGTCAAGTTGATGTTCATTTTTTTGCAGTGTATCTCTTTAAAATTGACAAAAGCTTTAACTAAAAATAAAATGAAAGTAGAAAATAAAAACTGATTCAAAATAATAAATATTAAAAAAACTTTTTTTAAGTGTATTAATATGCACGCTTAAAAATAACCTTTTTCCTGGAATAGTGTTATATATTTTTGTCCTGACTTACTCAATCTATTTTTCACACTTTATAATTAATAAAAAGAATCAATATTTGTTCTAGATGTCATCATGTGCATCTGTTTGCGTGGGAAGAAGTCAATAATATATATTGTATTTGGCTTGCTTTGTTGCACCGTCTGGCGTGAGAGAATTATGAATCTTGATTTTTTCTTCAGCTCGCCGGTATGGAATCAGGCTATGCTTGTTTCTGTGGCAACGACATTGATTACCATCGTCACGATGACGCTCCGAGCACAGAGTGTAACCATGTGTGTTTTGGAGATCACACTCAGCCATGTGGAGGCGACGGACGCGTCATAGTCTTCGACAGTACGTTTTTATACTCTTATTATCTGTGCAAAATGAAAGTTAAGGATGCTGATGATCGTCTCATCCTCACAAATCTAGTTAAAGCCCTGTAATGTACCCTCTTCCTTTCATTATCTGGTAAAAGCTGAAAGCTGTCACTTTTCTCTCACAGCAAACGTAGGCACTTGTGGGGGAAACTACACATCGCCCTCCGCAGTGATCTACTCTCCTGATTTCCCGGACAAATACAAACCTGGCAGGGTCTGCTACTGGACCATACAGGTACAATTAATGCTTTAATATCCTAATGGAGAGAGAGCTTGCCCGAGCCAAAACTCATAATGTGTACCTGGCATACTGATAGCTGTCTCGTCTTTGTCATGTCGCTCCTCCAGGTTCCAGGTGCTTCTGTCATTCTGTTCAACTTCACTTTCTTCAATATCGTGGATCAGACAGATATGGTGGAGCTGTTGGATGGCTTCTCCAATCAGGTGCTGGCACGATTTGATGGCCGCAATCCACCGCGGGACATCGTGAACATCACTGCAGACTTTGTCATTTTGTATTTTTACTCAGACAGGACAAATGAGGCGCAAGGATTTTCTGTTCGTTATCATGGTGAGGCTTTCTTTTGAGTTAACGTTTGACTGTCTGCTTATATACAGTATGGCCATGTCCCTGCAGATATAAGATTACACTACTGTTCACTGTTTTTTTTGTACTTAATACATTTATTCAGCAAGGATGCATTAAACTGTTTTATATACAGTATCTCACAGAAGTGAGTGCACCCCTCACATTTTTGTAAATATTTTATTATATCTTTTCATGTGACTATATATATATATATATATTCTTGAGCAGCAAATCAGCATATTAGAATATGTAATGATGCTGAAATTTCATCCTTTCCATTTTCTAAATACATTAAAATAGAAAACAGTAATTTTATATTTAAAAATAATTTAGGTATTTATAAATACTTTCTTACATTATTGCTATTTTTTGCTCTCTGTTTGATCAAATTAATGCATCTAAAATAACAGCTTCTTATGCTTACACTTTACTTAAAGCCTTTATATATAATTAATAATAAAAGTAGTTTTAATGCATTGAATATGGTTTTTAATGCATCTTATAATGCATTACACAATCTCGTGAATAATTGTAGCCACAGTTAATGCATTATAACACTTATCAGTTCATTCTTACACTATGCATTTTAAATGTAGTTATTATTATTTACGACAAGATATAATGAACTACAAAGTACATTATGAATAAATATAATGCATTATATCCTTTAATAACCCTTTATAATGCATTATACATAAAGGCATGAACGGGATAATTTTCACATCATTTTGTAGCAAAAACTCTAGTCTACCTCATCCAGTTCTCAAAAGTCAAAATGTGTTTTAGGGCCTTATTTCAGTGATTTAAAAAAAAAAACTAACCACACATAAATATTGCTTTCTCAAAAACACAAACTGTACTTTCATGCTCCTCACATATTAGTGTAGCCCAGTTGTGCTGAATACAGTGTTATCAGACCTTAGCCAGTAATATTATTTTAAGATACTGAAAAAAACACAAATATCAGGGCATGTCAAAACTTCTCCATAGCCCCCAAACACCCTCAGATCCCAGAGGGTTAAGAAAGTCTTACCAAACTTAAAAAACACACTTTTGAGCAGTAGTGTATTTTGTTGACTATTGCAGCACACTAGTATATAGATGGCCTAAGAACAACATCAGAAGTGATGACACCAAACACTGTCAGATGTACTTTAGTATAAAACAGTCAGAAATATAAATAAAAGCCAAATACATCTAAGCAGTGCTTTAGGGGTGCTTTTTGTCATATCTAAACAATTTTCCGACACGCTGCCTCTTTGTGTTGTTTTGGGAGGCCGAGTTCAATAACCACAATCTGAGGAAGAATAAAAGGGAGTGGGACGTATGAAATGGAAAAAGGTTTTTCTGAAAGAAAAGGTCAGCAAAGCAAATTGGCTTTCACTATTCACAGACCCTTGTTCCCCTGCAGGCACCACATACTGCGTTTATATCTGCGGCGCTGAATGAAAGACGTGATGTTATTTGAAAGAGCTGAGAAATCTCTCTCTGTCATGTCTGGGAGGGCGGTCCAAAGAGACGTTATGAATGTTAATCAGATGATGCGTATCCTATCAAGGTTTTGTTTGTGTTTCATTTGCTGTTTATTTCCCCCCAGCTTTAAGAAATCAAGCCGTCACACCCCTGGAGGAGGAGGATGATGATGGTGATGAAGAGGACACCAGCACCGTGCAGCCGCATACGGGAAGCACTACAGCCAAATCCAACACCAGTCAGAATGGAAAATCCTCCCTCCGGTACTATGTAATCACATCAAGTCCTGCAGACATGCCAGGTCAGTGGCATGAACCGGGCTGGACCGCGGGCCACAGCACCAGTATGTGTCCAGTTCTCTTCATTACGCTTCACTTCTGCTCCTCTTACTTCTTCCTCATACTCAATATCAGTTTACTGGATATCATTCATACTAGTCACAGTCGTTCATTTCACTGCATACGCTATAAAACAACACATGGTGATTACTCTTACTAAAGTTCACTGCTTCCTCTCTCATACATGTTTATATTCAATACACATCTTTTATATATGCTCAGAAATCTGTTGCCAATGTATATTGTAATTATTTTAATTTAAGGACTAAAAAAGTATAGATCTAGTTAAAAATGAATACAGGGAAGGAACAATTATGAGGAAGAATTTTACACTAAGACAATTCAGTTTGAAATAAATGCTGATTGTTTGAACTGTCTATTAATCTTTAAAATATTAATTTAAGATGTACAAAAATCTTACTGACCTGAGCAGAGTTAATTTTTTTATGTATATACTGTATATGAAACTAAGAATAAGAAATTCTGGAATTTTTTTTGCTATTAAAGATTAAATCAGAAATAATATTGAACATTAAAAATCACTAAACTTATTTTAATAACACATAATGGCCAACTATACAGTGCACTAAAATCATCACAATATTCACAATGTTGCTTTATTTGATATTGTCAAGAACAGACTTTAGCTGCATGCTCCGACTTTAGTTTTATTTTTTTATGTTTATTTTTTTATTAAAGTCATGTTTGCCAGTTCCTGCCTCCTCCTTCCATGGGTCTTGAACTTTGTAACATACATACATTTTACTTTTCATCCCGGTGACCCGTTTTTTTCTAATGTTTTCTGTTTAGTTTAATAGTTAGGACCCTTTAGGTGCAAAGGAGCACCTTTAGAAAATATTTTGTTTATTTTTTTTTCTGACAGTGCATTATCCACCACTGTAAAAAAAAAAAAAAATTATGGAAGAGATCCCCTATTAATTCATTATGATTTCAGGGTAGTAAGATTACCTTTCTTTTCAGAGGTGGGGAAATGGTTAATAATTTTTTTTATTGTTAGCTTTTCAATTGTAGCTTATGTTAGCTCTGTGTTTTTCATTTGCATAACCATCCGCTCTTTACACTAAAGTTACTCTAGTTCTCACTAGTCATAACCTTAGATTTCAGTACAGCTGTAATGATTAGGCTGCATTAGCTTTACTGTCACTAATACACGTGTTGTGTTTTACAGTGTGGACCATCTACGCATTAGCTGCTCTGCTAACGCTAACAGTCGTAGCCATGGTGGCTAAGCTGCTCCTGCATCTCACTGTAAAGTAAGTACATGTCTTATGTTCTTCAGTTTGAGATGCTCATATGATGCTGATTGATTTCACTAACTCATCTTCCCCATCCCTGCTGAAAAAACAACAGACACCATCACAAAATCTGTAATGGTTATAATGGGACTTGTATTGGTTTTAATGGAAACTGTAATGGACCCTGTAGGTTTCTACTGGTTATTGGTCGCCTTCTATTGGTGGCTTGTTAAAACCACTAAATCCCAATGGAATATGTCCCAAAACACACTACAGAAGACCATTTTTAATTGTTTTAATGGTTAAAAGCTGATGGTTTGTAGTGGAAACCATTAGAATTGTCTGTGATGGCTTCTGATGATTTTTCCAGCAGGGATAGGAGGCTTTATTGCAGGTAAAGGAGACTCACACTTTGATTTGCTACTTTATCTGATTTATAGCGTTCATTTTGCTGTTAATGCATGTCATTTGGTTTTACCAGGTGTATTGTAGCATGCATAAACGTTTGATTTGAATCAACATCACCGCTCTCGGTCCTTATCTGATTTTTGTATCTGTCTTCCCTCTCAGATCCCCGTCCATCCCGTCAATCAGCGGGTCGGATTCGTGCGCGCAGAGCACCACGTCTGAGCCCTGGATCATCTTCTACAGACCTTCCACCATCTCTCTGTTTAAGAAGAAACTCAAGAACCACCATGGAGACCTCAGCCCTCTCGTGGGAAACTAACCTCACCGCCTCTGACCTCTACGGCTGCTTCGGCCCCTAAAGGATGCACACACTGTACACAATGCTGGTCTTCTGCTGCTGGATCCGATCCATGCCTAATTCACTTCAAACGACCAGCGCAGGGCCCAGCCTACACACGCCGATCGGTTGTTGGTAAGAAACTGTGCAAAAAGAGCTCGCGCTTACTCTCAATTTGCATCTCAACCAATCACAAATCATGGTGCACATATGCACCGAGCGATTTGATTAGCAAAAGAGTGCTGGGATGCTTCTGTTGCCACAGACCATTGTTGAAAAATGGATGTGGTGCTTTCACAGATGCGATCAGCCGATAAGCGTCTGCATTAGAGACTCTCTGTGGAGCACACTGAAAGACAAAACCACTTACGTAACAAAAATAACGCCACGGTACCCAACCAGCCCCTGTGGAGGAGAGATACCATTCAGTTTGACTCGCTTTTTAACCTCTAATGTAGGTCACCTGTTGTTGAGGAGCACAGAACTCCTTTCTTCAGATGTAAGAGAGCTGGCTGAACCGGCGGAGGATTGATGTCACAATCATGTCGAGAGCAATTCGGACTCAACAAGAAAGCCTCGAGAGAGAGAGAGGTGGACGGCGGAGAACCAAAGCCTGAAAAGTTGGGCGATGTTCAATACGAGCTGACATCCCTGTGGACCTCGCTTTCGTCTCTTGTCGTTTCATTGGGTTTGGATCTTTCTGCATTGCCTTTAAGTGCCTTCAGGACTGAAAAAAACCTCTTTTGTCTGTCTTCTAAGCTGTCACAATGTCTCGATGATGTAAACAAGCATTGATCCTTCAGAGTATTGAATTGCAAATGAGAATAAGCTCTTAAGGATGTGTTTTTTCTTCTTAGGGTTCTCGAGATTAATGTAGTCCTGTGGGTGTCATTGGGCATATTATTCTAGTCAGGTTTTCGACTTGAGCAAGAGAAGCATTGTGATGGACGTTGTGTAATTCTGTGTGGGAACAATCGAACGTCATCCCCTTTCATTTCACTCTCCAACAGAGGCAGTGGTGAAATTCTTCCAAAACAATTTGCTCTTTCTCTCCTTCACCACAACTTGAGCTTTCACATTCTGAAGCACTTTTCCAGCCGGCGGAAAACCATGCGGATCACTGCACTGCTAGCTGCCAGTGAATGTGCTAACTGGTTAAAAAGGTTACACATGTTTTGTCAGCATTTACTCGCCCTCGTGTCGTTCCAAACCTGACTTTCTTGGAACGCAAAATAAGATATTTTGTAGAATGGTTAACTTCATCCATGCATGTCATTGAAAGTCAGAAAAAAAGAACACTGCGCCTCATTCATGAAATGTGTGTGTGTGTGTGTGTGTGTGTGTGTGTGTGTGTGTGTGTGTGTGTGTGTGTGTGTGTGTGTGTGTGTGTGTGTGTGTGTGTGTGTGTGTGTGTGTGTGTGTGTGTGTGTGTGTGTGTGTGTGTGTGTGTGTGTGTGTGTGTGTGTGTGTGTGTGTGTGTGTGTGTGTGTGTGTGTGTGTGTGTGTGTGTGTGTGTGTGTGTGTGTGTGTGTGTGTGTGTGTGTAAATTGTTCATAAAACAGCTCTTCAAAAACATTTCAAAATGTTAATTATTATGAAAAAAACCTGCTCCCAACCATGCATACAAAGTCAACAATAGTTTCCAGTTTATTATCGATTATTCTGAGAACCAGTATTTGTCCACAAGCTGAAGACTTTTACTGAATCATTTGTAAATTATAGAAATAATATTTATTCGATTAAAAAGTAAAAACATAAGTACATCATAACTGTTTCTAAGTTTCATTGGTTCGCTGACAGGGACGATCTCTGTGAACCCATGAACCGGTGTCTATGTTTTTACCTGATCATGCATCGATTTTTGTAGACATTTTAGTAACTCTTTATTGAAAGACTTTAATGCATTATAACGAGTTATAAAAGGGTATAATGCATTATAATTATTCATAATGTGCGTTGTAATGCATTACATCTTCTTGTAAATAATCAATACCGAATTTAAAATGCATAATGTAACAATGAACTGATACGTCACGGGTTATAATCTATTAACTGTGGTTACAATTATTAATGAGATTGTACAGTGCATATAAGGTGCATTGCAAGGCATAATTAATGCATTAAAATGACTTTATAATGCATTATATAAAAAGGCTTTAAGTAAAGTGTTATCAAAAGTTTATTATGCTCACCAAGCATAAGAAACTGTTATTTTAGATGCATTAATTTGATCAAACAGAGAGCAACAAATTGCAATATTGTAAGAAAGTAAGTAAAGAGTTTCCACATTTTTAATGACGTATTTGTATAATACAAAGCTAGAGTTGTGGTTATTAGTCTCTTATTGGCCTGATCAACCAGCTCTCCATAAAACAAACAAAAAAGTCCTGCAAATGAATAAAATAAGCATTATACAGACACTTCATATTTGGTTTGTAAAATGCTTTTATAGATGTTTGAGCTGGTTTTGTTACACCATTCTGACCAGCAGGCATCACCAGATTTTGATGTTTCGAGCACTTTGAAAAAGTGAATCATTTTGTGAAGCAATTAGTTCAATCGATTCAGAGTTATGAAGCTTTGCTTCTTACACACGTTTTACTGTTGATCTGAGGTTTACCGCGCATTTCTGAATTACTCAAATTACTCCCAATTTACACTATTTATGAATGTTTCATGAAAGAGGCCCATTGTACCCCAAACACCTTCATTGTATGGACACAAAAAGTGAGTAAATGATGACAGAAAGTATATATTTCTTCAACTATCCTGTTGAGTGTCATGACATGCAGCTTGCAGTTCACAGCCATCAGTCACAGGTCTACAGTTTTATATTTAGTTATGTGTGTAGTACTTCATGCAAGTTTTAGTAATATTGCAAAAGGCTTTGATTTAAAACATTCACATGGGTGATCATCACTGCCATGTTTGTGGGTACGTCAATAATGCCACACTTACTGTCAAAAACGATTGAACATTATGCACTTTATTTCCAAAGTACTTATCCTGTGTAATGTTTTATGCACAACCAAAAGCATTTTTTATTTGACTTTTTAAGAAATGATTATATCTCAGATTGCATCTTTTGAAAAATCAATATAATGTATAACAAAACAAATCTGTAAAAAGCAAGCCACCCATTTAATTCAAGCGCAAAGATCTGTTTTTTCCTCAATCCAAACGTATTTGCCTGACCTGATGCTGTATTTTGGTCTGCAGTCTGTTAATTATTGCATACTTCGTCATACCCTTAGCTCTGCAGTGCCCGCGGCTGCCCGTGCATACTAAAGTGTCACCGGTCACAGAAAGAGAGAGACAAACCCAAAGTGACAGCTTAAATCTAACAAGGTCATATTCGTCTGGAAAGGCTGGTGAATAATGCAGAAACCAGGCTTTCCATTTAGATGGCAAAGCCCGAATGCATAGCACTTTTACCAGTGGAAAGAGTGTCATGTCCTTCTGTGGTCTATCACAATGTCTGTGGGCTTTGCTTCTGAGAATCCCTCCAGTTTTGGGAAAGTGTGCTTCCAGGGATTATACAAAAATATGTTGTTTTCATTTCATTGTAAATAAAATAGTGAGAATTTTAATTTATGCCATAAATTATTGTTATTTTGGATGTAAAATGGGATATAATCTATCTTTTGTAGTTTTTATTTAATGTGTCCTGAGTGCAAAAATAAATATGCATGTTTCTTATGCCTGTCGTGTTTGCTTTGTACACCACGAGATGTCACTAATGCCCTTTTTTATTAACGATGACATACAGTAATTTACATAGAGCAGAGAGAGAATTTACAATGCAAATTAGATACTTCAGGAGACTCCAAAATTTGAAAAAGTTGCACACACACAACCTCAGCATACTATTGAAAGATATGACAAAAAAAGGGAAATATACAAACAAGCATGCATTGGACAACTAGACAGACCTCCAAAACACTAACATCTGCTGAAGAGGAAAAACGTGAAGGAAGGAAGAAATTCAGCTCTGATGTTTTCAGCGTTGCTCAAATGCTTATCAGATAAAATGACTACCAGACGCAGAGTAGATGCACAAACAAAGCCTGTATTACAGGCCCCATGTGTAAGCCATTTCCCCCTGTGTGTGTGTGTGTGTGTGTGTGTGTGTGTGTGTGTGTGTGTGTGTGTGTGTGTGTGTGTGTGCGCGTGCGTGCGTGCGTGTGTGTGTGTGTAGGCCCAGCTGCCCACCTGCAGATGTTTGTGGTATGTGAGGTGAACACATTCACAAAGTATTGCAATACAATACAAATGTGAATCAGAAAAGAAATATCATTTATCAATGAGGTTTGTTACTGATCTGTATAAATGATGCACTTAGAGCTAATTGCTAATGCATGTATTACATTTGTGACGATTTGTCTGATTACCCCATACACCCCATCAGCCTTCGCTCATTAAAAAAACACACATAATAAAAACCACTCAGAAAGGCAAACAAGCAGTTCGTCATTCATTAACACTAACACTATGCAGAGTTTAGTCTGAAGCACTGCAGTGCAGCTTGACTGTGAATCCTACAGTGCCCTCTACTGGACTCCACTAAACACACTTGTTATTTCTCTTCTGCGTGACACTAAACAGTAGAAAGTGATATTACAAATTAATTTCCAATGGCTAGATGATACGATCTTTCCAGCAGTTTCAGTAAATAAATCAAGTAAAAACAGAAAAGAAAAAGTAATAGAGTTAGAAATACAGAAACATTTATAAATAAATCGCTCTGCCTAACAAACCTTTCACATTTAAACGCATCCAAACACATACAAAAATAATAAAATATCAACTACAATTAATTTCTGTAGTTTTTACACTTCTTTTTGAGACAATTTTGTGTATCTACACGACATAAAATATGTATAATATATATGTTAATGTTTTGTATTAGCCTATAATCCTGCAGTGAACAATCCCATCCTCACAGAAAAAGCTTCCACTGCATAACACACACACACACGCACACGCACGCGCACGCGCACACGCACGCACGCACACACGCACGCACGCACGCACACACACACACACACACACACACACACACACACACACACACACACACACACACACACACACACACACACACACACACACACATATACGTTTTTGTAGTACATTAAAAATCCGCCGGAACTACAACTCGTCGCGGGTTTATGACGCACGTGTTCACGTAACTGAACTTGAGAGAAATATGGCGGCCTCCCTCAGTACAGTTGCCCTTAGAGTTCTCTCTGAATCCACGCGAAATATTCATCATGTTTCAAGGTGTCCAATCAAACATTTCTGCTGTCGCGCTGGACTCATGGGATGTCGCGGGTATAGCGATAGCACAGAGGGCAGAAGTACGCACTTTGGTTTCCAAACAGTCCCAGAGGAGGAGAAAGCAGGGAAAGGTGAGTTACATGCATTCGTTTATTTGGTATGATTAGTTGTCTGTGAGTATTTAAAAGTGTATACATTCAGTCAACTGTATTGTGTGCTACAGTCTTCTCCACTAGCCGATATGTTTCGGTTTACTCCGTTGTTCTTCGACTGTCAGTGTTTTGTTGTTTTGGTCAGTGTATAAGGTGTTTGAAAGTGTGGCCAAGAATTATGACGTGATGAATGACGCCATGAGTTTGGGAACACACCGACTGTGGAAAGACACGCTTCTGCACATCATGAACCCTCAGCCCGGACTGAGACTGCTGGACACGGCTGGTGGCACCGGTAAATCACAACTATGACCTGCTCCCCTGTTTATATATATATATATACACACACACACACACACACACACACACACACACACACACACACACACACACACACACACACACACACACACATTCACACACACACACAAAATATTATATAGCGCTTTATAAATTACAAACACAAAGATCGTTTCAAAGCAGCTCAAATTTACTCGCCATCAAATATGTAGATGAATTTGTTAATTAATTGGAAAAAATGTGAGAAAATTCAGCATTACATCAGCAATGGATGCTCTGCAGTGAATGGGTGCCGTCATAATGAGAGCCCAAACAGCTGATAAAAACATCACCGTCCACACCACTCCAGTCCATCCGTTAACATCTTGTGAAAAGCTGTGTTTTTGTAAGAAACAAATCAACTATTAGGAAGTTTTAATGTTAAACCGTTGCTTCTGGCTAAAATACCAGTCCATAATCCATTATGACGCTTCCTCCAATGAAATAGTTAATAGAGAAATAGTTCTCTAACATTAAAATCCACCAACATCTGTTTAGAACAGTTTTTGCATGTAAACAGCTCTTGATCCGTGCATGTATTGCTCTTGATTGAAACAAGATGGCTTTCACTGGAGAACGCAATATAATGGATGGAGGAAGCAATGGTTTGTAGTTATAAAACCTCTAAATAATGAATTTGTTTCTTACACACACGCAGCTTTTCACTTCACAAGACGTAAACTGATGGACTGGAGTGCTGTGGATTATTGTGATGTTTTATCAGCTGTTTGGACTCTCATTCTGACGGCACCCATTCACTGCAGAGCATCCATTGCTGAGACACTGATGTAATGCTGAATTTCTCCAAATCTGTTTTGATAAAGAAAATGGCATTTTGTCCAAGATGTCCAAAATTATTCATTTTAGTTTAGTTAATATTTAGTGTTGTCAAACAATTAATCACATCTAAAATAAGTTTTAGTTTACATAATATTTGTTTACTGTGTATATTTATTATGCATATATAAATACACACATATGCAGGGAAGAAAAATGCTAATATTATATATTTTATGTCATATGAATATAAAAATACAAGTAAATATGTATTCAATATATACAGTATGTTTGTATTTATATATACACATACACATAGCACACACACACACATATATATTACGTAAACAAAAGGTTTATTGTTGATGTGATTAATCGTTTGACAGCACTATTAATATTACTGAATACTAATAGTCTTTTAAAGTGAACATGTACCCTAGATCAGGGGGAGTCTGTGGAAGAGTTGAAGATGATCATATTTAGCTTCTGTTGATCTGAAAGTTTGAAAACCCTTCCTTAAATTGAGCTCTGTGTTATTCTGGCCGTAGGCGACATCTCTTTCCGCTTCCTGGACTACACTCGCTCGATGTATGATCGTCAGCAGCGGATGAGAGTAAGGTCCCATCAGACGCCATCGTGGCAGGACATCGCCGATCATTACGTGTCGGGCGAAGCAGCGCCTCCACAGTCGCACGCAGTGGTGTGTGACATCAACAAAGAAATGCTCAAAGCTGGTAAACAGAGGGCAGAGAAAGCAGGAGTCACGACAGGTGCCGTCATCTTTAACCCGCTGGGGTCCGAGGGTGTTCTGGGGGCCTGGAGAAGTTTGGACATGCCCTGACATTTGTGCTTTTTACAAACATAATTAGTTACTGTAATTTAATTACTTTTCCCTTGAAAAAGTAAAGTAAATTACAGAAGGAATAAGTAATCTTTTAATCACAGTTACTTCTTATGTAATTGAACTTAATACTGTTTATACTGTAGAGCAGTGCTTCTCAAAGTCCAGACTCCGGTCCGCATCCGGACCCAGAGAGAATTCAATCCGGACCCGTATCCGTATTTCAAGAGCACTAATTATATTTCCTACTTTGATAAACGCATGTTAAACTTGTAAATCATTTTAGTTTTAAATGTCTGTTTGGAGATGGTCCGAAATGAAAGCGCAGGCGATGAAACTTTTCCTTCATCACATCCAGTGAGTTTGACGTTTGATAATCGGGTGACATTTCACTGCAAATATGACAATTCTCACTATTAACTAGTTTGTTATATAGTATGAATATTACTGGAAAATTAACTGTTTATTATTACTTAAAAAACAGCAACACATATTAATATTTTCTTCTGCAAGCGGGCTTCCCATCTTAAATCGATGTCATTTTAAACTGTAATGTCTGATAAAGTACTTTGACTAAGTTTATTTATTAATACGCAGTAATTAAGATTATATTGAGGCAAATGTTTTAGTTAATAGTGAGAATTGGACTCTAATCTAAAGTGTGACCAGAATAATTTATGTAGTTAATTATATTATTTATTTGAAATAATTAAAAGAACCGTTTCTTGTCTATCCTTGTGTCATTAACTTGTCGAGGTTGATATAGGATTTAGAAAGTAATAATCAAACCTTTTAAATACATATTTTGAAAGAGAGATTTAACATCAACATTTAAAGTACCCTTCTCACTTTAAATACTTTAGTGTTACCAATATTATTATTAACACACCAATTTGTATACTAATACACTGTTGAAGGTGTAATTAATTACTTTTTAAGAGTAACTTACCCAACACTGCATATAAATGGCTGAAGTCTGATAACATTGTAATCAGCACAAACTGGGCTACCATAATATGTGAGCAGCATGTATGTACATGACTGTGTTTTTGAGAAAGCAATGTTTAAGCGTGCTTAGTGGAAAAACTAACCCCTTTCACAGACGAGGCTTAAGCCTAGTCCTAGACTAAAATGTAAGTCTGAGCTGTTTTAACTGAAAGAAACTTACACTGATTTTAAAACATGTCCGTGCCTTTGTTTTGTCTTAAGGTGAACACCAGTAATGCTTTTTTCTAAGCATGTTTATAAAAATTACTTAAATGTCCTAATTGAACTATGACCTAACCCTGGCTTAGTCTAAGCCCTGTCTGCTGTGAAACCGGGCCTAAAAGGTTTAAATCACTGAAATAAGCACTTTGTGAAACCAAACACTTGTGTTTTGGAGGGAACATCTCATGTTGATTTGGTTGTTGTCACATGTTTGCAGGTCTTTCGTGGGTCATGGGCGATGCAGAAGAGCTCCCGTTCGATGACGATCAGTTCGATATTTACACTATTGCGTTCGGCATCAGAAATGTCACCCACATAGAGCAAGTAAGGACTCTGCACTCCGCATCCGTTTGCTTGAACACAGGTTAAATCTAGACTAAACACAGCACTGTACTGGAAGCATTTCTTTCCTAACCCAAACTTCAAACAGTGCCCATGTAGCTGCTGCTTACAATCTGTATTTCTCTGTATCTAATCTACTATGCACCACAGGGCCGGCCCAAGCCTTTATGGGGCCCTAAGCAGAATTTTATTTGGGGCCCCTCGGTGCCACCAATATGACTGGTTATTGTCAAAGCTTGACTTTTCACACACTATAAGATTTTCAGTTTGTTGTATTACCACTGTCTGCCTGGCATGTTTTTACCTTTCTGTGATTTTAATTGTAACAGTTACATGAGTGCTCAGGTGTTAATTTGTATTTTAACATTCAAAGTCTTAAAATGTAGGCTATTAAGTGGCTTAATGTGGTGTTCTGAAAAGTAGCTAAAAACTAGCAGACAATGCATTTACAGAACAGAATGTTATTATAACAACATAAATATTAATTGAAGTTGTACTTTTATTACAAGTCATACTTTCTTATAAGAAATATTAAATACAGAGAGCATCTGTACATATAAAACAACAACTCTTAATCTATATCTACTAGCTAATTGAGGCATAATGATATTGGGATATTATAGCAAAGACCCAAAAGGTAATAATGTTAAGCTGTTATTAGTTTATGAAACAGAAGCTTATTTTTATTGCAAAAATATTTACCCAGTAAAGTAATTTTTACGCCGAAGACGAAAACTTTAATCTAGGTCAAATGTTATATTATAATATATTAAGATGTCAAGGCTATTTGCTGATGTTTTGATGTTCAAACATGAACTTCCCTAAAAAAGGAGATACGGCCTAAGCTATGCTAATTAAATGGGGGGGGGGGGTCTGATCTGATATGGGGTGCGTTTCCCAAAAGCAACTATGATCTATCGTTACCAATAGAGTTCAATGGAAATAACGGCCATAGTTAGCTAATGATGGTTTTGAGAAACGCACCCCTGATTTGTGCCTCACAACCTCCATACTGACCCCCCCCCCCCCTCCACCCCTAAAACGCGATCGATTTTAACCCGAATAACATTTATTTTAGGTTTCAGACATTTAAATACACTTAATTTAAGTAAAAAAGACAAAGACAAATAATTTCTATGGAAAGCGGCAATAATAAGCCTTTCAATTAATGGACGACGTGTTTTATTCCTGTCAAATACACATCGTGTAGGTTACTATAAAGTTTACCCAGCTAACGGGCCTCTTACTTTCATGTATTTCGGGAGAAATCGGTGAATTTCCGTGATGTTAATCCGACAGATCCACACAGCAGCGTCCAGCGCATATTATCAACATGGTCATTATTGTGCGCCTGCATAACACGTTGCTGTGAAAGTAATAAAATATGTATAGTTGATTTAATATTGAGATTTTGTATAATTACAATTGTCCATTGACATAATATATCACGAATAATAATAAACTGTAATTGTATGTAGGCCCTCTTGGGGGCCCTAAGCAGCCGTTTAGTTGGCTTATGCCTTGAACCGGCTGTGCTACCATATTTCATGCTGTGGTATTTATTCATTAACGTATTTGAAGAGTGATGTTTGACGTCTCTGCTCATCCTGTCACTGTAAGCTGGTTATCATTAGTGCTTAGTTTGAGATGATGACTCTTTTGGCAGGCTCTACAGGAGGCGTTGCGTGTTCTGAAGCCAGGTGGACGGTTCATGTGTCTAGAATTCAGCAAAGTCACCAACCCTCTTCTCGCAAGGTCATTCAACCAGTGTTGCTTACTTCAGATAGGAGTATAGTTTTAAATCATTGTTATATTTTCAGTTTTTTGTCATTTTTATTATTCATTTTTTTTATTTTAGTGTTGTTTTTGTACATTCGATTAAATGAAAATGTGACGTTTTGTATATTTTATTACAGTTAGCATTTAGTGCAAGTAACAAAAATGTTTGATGGTTTTCGTTAGCTATTGCTAGTTTTCACGTGATGTCACACCCTCATAGGAACGCCCACCTGAAGGGCAGAACCAAGCTTTGCTCCAGCTATTATTATGCAGATTGCATCAAGTGATAATATAGTAAAACGCTGATATTAAAAGGCAAAATTCAGTTAACACTTTATTGATGATGTATATTTTGTACAGGCAAGAGGATGAAGTCAGAATATTAACACAATATGCAAAGTTTCACATTAAATGGCTTCCCATAGAAAACCATTAGAAGGAAAACACTGAACCGTTAAGCGGATTGCATTAATATTCTGGCCTCATCTGCTTGCCTGTGTAAACTATGCAGCATTAATATGGTGATTACTGAATTTGATCTTTTAATATTACCGTTTTAAATGTATTACGGCACTTTAAGGTGTTTTACAACGTTTTGTCGCATGTTTATGATTGAAATATTGCTTAATATGGATTGCAAATGGCCAAAACTTGCATTTTGTTCAGAAATAGCTTAGTTTTTTTCTTTTGAGAGGTGATCTAATATTTGCGGCTGGGAAAAAGATGAAAAATTGACACGCTCGTGCTGCAGTTCTATGGATGCTTTGCCCTCCAAGTTTTCGAGCCGGTCTCGTGACTGTAAAAATGTTCAGAGTAGGGTTATTATTATTCATATCTTTCAGTCCCTTAACACTGCCTTTTTTGACTTGTTCACTGCATGCAGGGGATTTGATTTTGTAAATGCACTTTGTATTTATTGCAGAATTTTTGCATATTGTCTATAACTTTTTAATTTATTTTAGTGTATAGTATGTAAACTGTTCATGCTTGTTTTGGCCAGGCTGTATGATGCATACAGTTTTCAGATGATCCCTGTGTTGGGTGAAGTGATTGCTGGAGACTGGAAATCATATCAGTATTTGGTGGAGAGCATCCGAAAGTTCCCAGACCAGGTAATAAAATCCACTTCATGTTACAGCAGTTTTATAGACATGACACAATATGTTCTCAGACAGTTCATGCAAGTGCAGTAATTTCCTTGCTTAAACCCAGTAAAGTCTACATGTCTATTTTCAATTCACCTTTAATAAAACTGATGGGTTCTTGAACTTTAAGAACCTGTCAAGCTGTTTCACCAACTGCAGGTCTTTACGTGTTTCTTTCTGAAAGTTTGTCCGTGCCTTTTTTAAGCTATGCTAATCTAAGCAGAGTAAAATAAACCATGGTTTCAATGACGAGAAAGCTTGATCAAACTGTGTGCCTTCCTCAGGAAACATTCAAGGAAATGATTGAGGATGCTGGCTTCTTCTGTGTCCAGTATTTTAACCTGACCGGAGGAATCGTTGCCGTTCATTCAGGATTCAAGCTCTGAGCGTCAGCACACAGCGAGTGTTGCCTTCTCTCTAAATGAACTCTGACAAGAACGTGTGTTGTTCAATGAGTGGAGGACATTAAAATGAACACCGTTTGACCAGACATTGGGTCTCAGCATGAAGTCCTTTGTTCATGTGGAAACACTTTCACTCTCTGGCAGACATTAAAGTGTTGTTGGTTTAATTGAACTGTTGAAAATGGCTTAATTTTTAAAGGCTGAGGAAATGTGAGCACTATATTTATTTGTACAAGATGGACCGTGTGTTTGGTTTTTGGCCAGTGCTGACCTAGTAAAAGATTAAATATATTTTGTTCTTTGATCTCATTACAAAATGTAAGTTTGGTAATGAACGCTCGTTCTGAAAGCCGAGTCTAAATGTGGATAAACACACACTTGGAATTAGTTCATAACCTGAAAAACATCGCTGTGTTGTGCTTGGCGGAAATGAAACAGTCAAATGTGTTTTTACTTTAATAAAATCATATATTTTTTAAGATCTTTGTACACCGTTACAAAACTACTACATTTTTTTAATCTGTTTTTGGTCAGAGAATATTTAATCGTCTTGTGTGCAATTACCATGTATTTACAAAGTCTCTTATTAGTTCTCTCAAAAACAACAACAACAACAACCACCTCACAGACACTCTGAACATAAGACATGGCTTAAAGATAAATATATTAGTCAATAAATATTCAGAGAACATATTCCATTCATGAAATGTGCTGCTATACAGATACAGAAATATACACAGATCAAGCTCTAACATTTGTAAAATGATAATGGAGAAAATAATTATATCTTTTAAAAATATTAATTATTGTACACATTTTCTTTTATACAATCTTAAGTGCTACAAACAATACGAAATATTAAATAGTGACTCAAGTACCCAGAAAAAAAAAATGCTATATTTGCAGTACATATCTCTCTATGCAAGGCAAGAGTAGATTCTTGTTACGGCACTGTTTTAGTCTATGTATAAATAACGTTATTTTTAAATGACCGCCTGTGTAAGCTGTACGGGTACATTTCATAGAAACAGTATACAATACTCTGCAAAAACAGAAAGGCATGATGATATGATGTGTGTAAAAGCATGAGTGCAATGTGTAATTATGCGGTTTTTGATATATATACATATACCACTGCATTCCAATCTCTTTAAACCATTATACTTTGGTGTCTTTCTGACAAACTGTTAGCTTTAATTTATAAAAAACATTATTATTAGGGATCAAATACTAGACATGCTACACCTGTAACCCTAGAGTAGTCAGGTTCTAATTCAGTGGTGTTTTGACTGTACCCTGGAGACAAACTAAACTTTGGTGTGATATAGATTTAGCTCAGTAGTCTCCATTGATAAAGTATATATAAAAAAAAGCTTTTGTATTGGTCTGTTTCTGTACTGAAAAGATAAAGGCCCTGAGAAGTGACGAGAAAGAGGGAGGCGTACATATTCCTAGCTACGTTACCTCAGCACCTGATGTGCACTCCCTCAAGATGCAGTGTCCCATTTTGGTTTTTATTTCTCTAAACGAAATCCTTTAATTGACCGAGATGTACGTACATGCTGTATGACTTCATACTGCTCACGTGCATGCAATATGTGTAAAAGAATCATTCAAATCATCGTAGCTAATAACATGGAACTCGGGCATAATCTAAATTGTCGTAAAAGTTAGTCATATACATTTACAGACATTTTCCCTGGTCCTAATCCAGTCAAGAAAGAAGCATATTATTGTGACGCTCCATATGACTCACATTTCTGAGTTTGTGTTGCATGAGGAAAATATAGCTTTGTACTTTCACCTTCTATAAATATTGAGTTGATGTGACAGATTCTGAAGGCCACAGGAATGAACAAGATCAACGCTGAACAGAAAAAAAAAAAATACATCTTAATTTGATACTCAAACCCTTTCTGGTAAGTACACTTTTAACAACAATACTGTTAAAAAGTTTAACATTTGTTGATTTGCAAGAGCTTGTGCTGTGTTCTGGGCTTCCTATCAGAGCCCTGATCCATCAAACGACGCTTTGCCGCCCCCTTGTGTTTCAGACGCGGGAAACAGTGCTCTTGTCTCTTCGACTTGACCTCTACATTGTCCTGAGGTGAAAAACAAGCCACAATGCTCCTCGGAAGTTCTCTCCTCACTCTCTACAGGAAGTCTAGGAGGGAGCAAACTTGTTTGTGGTTCTGGACCCAAGTCTAATTCACAGTCTGTATCCTCAGGAATTATGGGTATCCGCTGCGCTACCTCGCAGCATCCCTGTCCCATGCAGCCGTCGCTGTCCGTCTGAGCGTACTGTACATTAACCGAACAATCTTCAGCGTAATGACTAGTGCTTCCTCTGTGTACAGTCATCTCCGTGTAGAAGCAGCACGGCCGTCCATCGTAGCTAACGTGATCCGGAGACGGAAGCTGATCGGTGCTAACGCTATAAAAGTTTGGTGGGGAAGACTCCGCGGCCCACCTGCAGTGTCCCCGGTCATCTGCTTCCTTACCTTTACGCTCCAAGTTTAATTTGGGTACCTCGAAACAGCAGTTGCAAGCTACCCCTTGCTCTCCACAAGGCTTCACAGAGCTGTGGCACCTTTCTACCACAGCGCCCTCTAGCGGCCCGGCTGAGGCAGTGCTAGTAAGTTCCCTGGTTTCCACGGAAGAGTGGCTACTACAGTTGGGCTCCAGGCTGCAGTTAGACAACTGGTCCCCAGAACCGTAACACGCTCCAACCGGAGGTTGTAGGCAATCCATCATACTTGATACCGGGGCCAAAGTATCATCAGTTTGAGAGGTGGCAGCAAACGCCGTCCCAGCTTCCCCAGCCGAACCCCGACACGGACTCTTACTGCGGTACACATAGGGATCGTAATCGCTGCTTAGTGAACTCCGGAAAGTCGAGCAGCTCCCATATACTCCCTGGTTACTGACTTCTGTACAATCCAACATGGAGTCGCTCGAGGAGCAGTGGCACTGACCCGAGCTGCTGCTGCTGTCGCTTCCAGGACAGTCCGCAAGGTAACCGCTACACACAGAGCGATGCCCATGATAACAATTAAGTCCCGAGGAGCTTCCGGCGTCACCCAGTCGGGAAGAGGAAGCCGGTGCCATGTGCACCACAGTAGGATACAAAAGTCCTGGCTGGAAGGGTCGACTGTGACCTTTGTGGAGTCCGTTACCTTGCTGACCTTCAGGTTGCGGAAAGGTCAAACCCTGGAAATAGTAGTGCTGGTACATGGTCTCGTATTGCGAATAGCAGGCGGCACGAGAAAAATTGCGTCCTTGGAATTTGGGGCGTTTTAAAGTATGGGTTTGCGGATAAGCGCGGTGCTCCAGGCCGCAATGGTGCGGGTTTAGTGTGTGCTCCAAGTGGAGGGCAGGGTAACCCCGTATAAAGGAAGATTGTGGAGGATAGATGCCTTGCTCAGGGTGTTGGTCCACTGTTAGAACAGTGATGGGGTTTCCATGGGGGTCCATGCTGGTCCGAGTAGGGAAGGCCGTCACTTGTCCGGCTCTGTGCACCCTTCCTGGATAATGAACAGGGAGGACGACTCTCTGCTGGCGGCTGTGGACTGGGTTTCCCGGATCAAGACAAACAGCACCTGGGTTTCCCTTCTTTTGTTCTGGGTGGAAAGTAGAAACACATAGGTCAGAAATGAACTGATACATTCCATACATTTGGACGGCAGAGTCGGCATCTTATGCTTACCAATAATGTTGTGCCTGCAGTGTGGACAAGTGTGGTGCTGAAGTAGCCAAGGGTCCACGCATTTCTTGTGGAATCGGTGTGCACAGGGGATCACTCTCAACTCCTGTAGGTGTGAAAGGAAAGGATTGAGAGGTCAACAGATCTGTCTTAACATTATTGTGGGCCTTACATTGGTTTTTGACAGATTTTGGACTATCGTCTCTATCGCAGTTATGCACTCATGTTGCATTGCTGTGTGCCGTGGTCACGAAAATGTCTCGTTTGCACACATTTTTAAGCATTGCAGATTAAAAACAAGTGATTTTAAACAGTTTAAATGCAAACAACAGCGCTATATGCACATGCTGTCTTGTCTGTGAGACTGCTTCTGAATGAATCCGCTGCTCATAAAGCGCGGGAGTATTTTTGTTGCTTTATTGGCCTTGAATGGTTAAATACACATACTTATATGTATGAAAATGCCCATCTTTGCAAGTATTCTCATACGCTTTCCATTAATGTATGGTTTGTTAGGATAGGACATTATTTGGCTGAGACACAACTATTTGAAAATCTGGAATCTGAGGGTGCAAATAAATCGAAATATTGAGGAAAATCACCATTACATTTGTCTAAATGAAGTTCTTAGCAATGCATATTACAAAAATTAAGTTTTTATATACTTACAGTAGGAAATTTACAAAATATCTTCTTGGAACATGATCTTTACTTAATATCCTAATGATTTTTGGCATAGAAGAAAAATCTATAATTTTGACCCATATAATGTATTGTTGGCAATTGCTACAAATATACCCCAGCGACTTCAGACTGGTTTTGTGCTCCAGGGTCACATATTGGATCCGGATGTTCGGTCTTAAAGGGGAAGCTGCTTATTATTCCTCCTGTCGGTCATTAATCTTAATCAAACAACGGTGAGAGAAAATCTCACTGCTCTTAACTAAATCACGAAACTTAATCAAAAACACTGAATAATCTTCACGGTGTAAATTAAATATTACATAGAGACGACTATGCAGTGTTTTTCATTAAATTAGGCTATACAATGTAGCATTTCTTATTTATTGACTTTTTTGTCCTAGTGCTTGTAATTAGTTTCTTATTCTTATTTCATCACTGACTGTTTACGTATCTTCAGTGAGCTTGAGTTATTATCTTTTCTCTCTTTTTTTGTGTGAAATTGAAACTGGTGACATTATGAAAATTCTGTGGTACCAAAACTTTTGATATAAAAAAAATTACTACAAGCAAAAATAAGTATATTGTGATTTATATCGTTATCGTGATATAAAATTACTCATATCGTGATATAAGATTTTGGTCATATACATGCATATTGAAGCATCCTGGGATGCAGTATTTGCAGGCCATCCCAAATCAGATACCCACAGGTATGTATTATTTCCAAGTAACCGATGCTTTAGATCAGGGGTGTCTAATCCTGCTCCTAGAGGGCCAATGTCCTAAATAATTTCCCTCCAACCTGCAAGTGTTTAGCACCCCGGAAGACCGTTGAAAGTGCGTTTAATTCAGGTTGGAACTTTAAAGCAAGGTTTTCAAATTGCTAAAAACGACATCAATTCAATGTAAACTGAAGATGGCGCCACCGTTACACGGCATGCCAGTGCTAAAGATGTCTTAAAACTAGTGCAAACATGACTTGTAACCAGCTACTGCTTAATAAGCCCAACACTTCAAACAAGGTATCTCAAAATCAAAAACTTGAACCATTTTCGACCCCTTCCAAGAGATGATCCCCTGTGCTTTCAGAAGTCATTCTCTGTCCCCAAGCACGACTCATCTCCTCCCTCTGCCTTCTTCTCTTCATCATCACAGACAAACTCTTTGATGCTTTGAACCTTTTATATTGCCACTTCCTCTGTGATTCCCAGACGCCTTGACTTCTTTGTTGTGTGCTTTTTTAGCATGGATCATAACAGCAACGACGAATACAAATACGGCACCGGCAGTGCTCTTCATATACTTTGAGACAAAAGAAGTACAGGGAGGCTAAGACATGTATGTTTAAGACAACATTGTCAAGAACCCCAGAGAAGTCCATTATAACCAAATCAACCAAAATAAACTAAAGCATGACTAATTTTCCAGGGTTCTGCAGTTTTGGTTTGCATCCTCCTTTAGTCTGTCATTTGGTTTTGGAATAGATTAGAGGAACTGACAAGGTGAGGAAATACTGATTGTTGGGCAAATGTGTAATATTCTTTTCTAAAAGAAGATCTTTACCTCGCCGTCGATGTATTTCTCAAGGCATATGGCACAGTCTGATGTGGAACTACTGCTCACGGAGTCTGATGCTCCACAGCTGGCCTCACGCTGACCCTTGACCTTAGCCTTGAACTTGCGTGTTTCCATCTTCTCCAGGGCTTGAATGGCCATCCGGTTCATGGAGCTCTGACAGGTGGGGAAACAATTACGCATAGTGGAAGAGATAGAAGGAAAACATGGCATATCAGGCATGCAACAAACTTCTTTAAATTGTACACGGACATGAAACAAATGAATTGAGCAATGAGGTGAACATTTAGACCCCAAACTGAACCCGTATCAAACTGCACCGTGGAGCCTCACCTGGCTGCGTCTTTGCTTGAGCTTTATCTTGATGAGGAGGATGAGGCAGACCAGAGACACCACGACGAAGAACGCCAGGAAGATTCCCATGTCAAAATACTCCGTGGGCTGCAAGAGGACACAACGACAGGAAAACGTCAGCACATTTTAGAGTATGCAGGAAACCTTACATACAAAAATAAGATTACAAACTTTGTAAAATACAACTTTCTTTGTGGGGCACTGAGATGTCACAACGGAACAGCCAAACTGCTCTAGAGGGCGTACTTTAACGTAGATTACTTTGAAGAAATGTAACTCTGGAGAGTTTTATACCAAGCTCTGCACTAACCGACTGCAAGTAAAACACTGCTTAAAATATTATATATTAAAAAACATTAGTACTCTGTAACTATCTGTAAGCAAAACACTGCTAAGAAATTATTCATTTATTATTATATTATATATTAAATGACAAAAAAAAACAGTACTATGTAACCATCTGTAAAAACAACACTGCTGCAAAGAAAATTAATTTATTTTATATTATATATATTAAAAATGACAAAAAAAACTAGTACTCTGTAACCATCTGTAAGTAAACACTGCTAAAAATACATAATTTTTATTATTATATTACATATATAACAAAACTAGAACTGTAACCATCTGTAAGCAAAACACTGCTAAAAATATTAATTTATTATATTATATTATACTATATAAAACTAGAACTGTAACCATCTGTAAGTAAAACGCTGCAAAAATATTAATTTATTATTATATTATATTTAAGAAATTACAAAAAAATCTAGTACTCCGTAACCCTCTGCAAGTAAAACCATCTGTAAGTAATTTATTATTATATTATATTTAAAAAATGACAAAAATTAGAACTGTAACAATCTGCAAGTAAAACGCTGCAAATAAAATTAATTCATTATATTATTATTATATTACATATTAAAAAATGACAAAAAAACTAGTACTCTGTAACCATCTGCAAGTAAAACACTGCTTAAAAATATGAATTGATTATTCTATTATATTCTAGAGTGAAACTTTGTGTCATCTCTACTCATGTTTTAACGCACGCAGCACAAGCATCAACTCTTACTCTTGGTGGCCGATGTTGGATTCTGGCTCGTGCAACTTTTTGCTTATTGACAATGTTCATCAGTTTAACCGCATCAGCTCCTTTGACATAGACCACCGGCCTCTTTAAAGGGTCCTCCGAAACCTGGTTCAGCTGGAGAAAAGGATGAGAGCAAAGACAGATCGTGAGAAAGATATTTCAAGCTCTCGTGCCAGACCACTTAACAATTAAATGATAGTTATTTAGAGTCGAAACGCTCAAAAGCAGCAGCAACAAAACCCATTACGCTGTGAATTACATCTAAAGATGCACTTGGAAAAATACACGCAAGTATTCGAATGAGGAAACCGGGGAAAAGCTCTCCAGACGACATACACCCATGTGAAACAGCAACCTATAGAGTCCAGACATGGAAACTGTGGCTGGCTCTTTCTCTCTATAGAAGGGGAAAGCAGCAGTCAAGCGATTGCATGTTGTGGATATGGATGCTCGATTTAACCTCCAGTCTGTAATTAGAGAAACCTGAGGGAAATACCAGGGATATTCAAGCCTCTATTTCTCCCTCTGTCGTCATGTCTCTCATGTGAAATATGGGAAGTTGAAAGACAGTCATTTAAGTGTTATTCCCCCCCCCTCCTCTTATCTTTCGAGTCCATTTCCATTCAAGAAAAGATGCACAGACTCACATCGCAAAAAAAGATTTTCTTACTTCGTATTTGTTCTTGAAACAAGGTGCATTTACTTTACAAGTAAAATAACTTAAGATATTAGGTCTTGCTTAAAAAAAAATTATAATATAAATTTTGTTAGTTTTTGCTTAAAGCAAGCAAAAAAAATTGCCAAAGGGGCAAGAAAAATATTTAGTTTAGGCTTTGAATATAGAGCATTTTTCTTACCCTATTTGCAGATATTTTTATCAAAATTCTAAAACTTTTTTTTTTCTAAAAGTTATTTTACTTGTCACGTGAATGCATCTTGATTCCAAAATGTTTAGATATTTTTACTAGAAAACCAAGACAAAAATACTAAGAAAATATATTTTTTGCAGTGCACATTTCCAAAAAGTAAGTCTCTATTTTTTTCGCATTGCATTTATTGCATGTTACAACAGAAGCAAACCTGTCGCCGTGATGCTGGGTGTTTCTGAGGTAGAAGTCAGCTAGGTTGTTGGTTATTGGCTCAACCTCAAGCTTTTTTTTTAAAGGGACGCCACACATATCTAAAGGGTCAGATAATCAAATGCTATGGGAGTTTATGGGATTTATTCATTCACCAGGCAAGAATTAGATCAGTAAAAAAATTGCATGTATTTTTATAAAGCCGCACTATATGAGATATCACAGATGTATTTGGTAATGCACGTCTGCTCACTGGGGAAGAAAAGAAAGAGAGAAAATGAACACGGAACTAGAGCAGGTGATGATGAAAGCGTTTCTCTTTATGCTTTGCCCCGTGATTAAAACTCTCCTCGAGGCTTTACGCTGTACTCTGTGCGACCGAGGAACCGATGAGTCTGGACAGAGGAGCTGGCGCTGGAATGTGGTCTACACAGAAGCTCTTTTATCCCGTCTGTACACCGTTTACAACTGAACTAGGGAGAGGGGGAAAAGGCAAGTCTGGGCCTGGTTTGGAAGAGAGACATACCACAGTGAAAGAGAGGGGAGTGGAAAAAAAAGACCCTTGGTTTCTCAAAAGCAGAGACAAAGAAAAGATCAGCCTTTTCCACAGACAGCGGTGAGAATAGGTGCTAAACCACGGTAGTGATTTCATGCAAATAAAATGGTACTGGACGACAAGCTATTGCCAATGAAAAACCCCGTCTGTGTTTCTTAAAGAAAACACCAGTGCATCCTAACTCTGTGGCCCTTAGGTTGAAGACAGTATGCCGAAGGTGCCCAGATTACATAACTTCTCAGAATTATATCACTTTTTCCCATTGTTAAAACTTGATCTAGAATTTACTCAGATTCTAGCTTTTCATGATGTTTTCCCATCAAAAACAAAAGTACATGTTTTAATGGTTTTGAATGAAGTCTCTTATGCTCACCAAACTGCAGATATTTGATAAAAATATAGTAGCAACAGTAATGAAAAAAATATATAAATAAAGAATATATTTTATTAATGTAATGAATTTTCAGCATCATTACTCTAGTTTTCATCGTCACATGATCCTTCAGAAATCATTCTAATTTGCTGCTCGAAAACATTTATAATTATCAATTTTGAAAACAAATGCAGCTTAATATTTTTCTGGAAAGGTGAGATTTTTTTGATGAATAGAAAGCCCAAAAGAGCAGAATTTATCAAATTGATTTTTTTTTTATTATACATATCTTTACTTTCGATCAATGAAATGCATCCATGTTGAATAAAATATAGATTTAAAAAATGGTGTCATTTTAGTATGCATGCAAAGAGATGTAACCACCAATTAAACACAATTCACTTGCCATTAAAAATATGACTCTTCACTTCAAATGGGAACATTATGCATAAAATGATGCATTATGTACAGTATATGAAATGGACGCATTGCTGATAAAGGCCGTGACATTCAACACATCTCTGACGACACTCACTTGGTCGATTGCGTCGGGATTCTCTGAGACGTCAAAGATAACCGCTGTGGCACCTCTCTGAACAGCTCTCTTCGCCTGCGAGGATGACAACAGACAGAAAAAGATTATTCTACTACGATTAAAGATCCGAAATCACATTTAAAACTGCTAATGTAGTGAAAAAAGCAAAGAGCACTGAAACACTACAAAGTAAATACCATTGTTACCATATTTATACACTAGTACTATTATTTTAATAGTATACTATTACTAGTATTATTTATGATTTAGATACTAGCATTTATGTATTATTAATTTGAATAGTTGTTTTAATCTTTTCAGTTTTAGTAATATGTTCTGCCGGATTCACTCCCAACCGATAGAGGTCGCTCTTACACTTCAGCGAGATGTTTCACGAGTCAGTGCGCAGAACAAGTCAACATGCTTAGTGATGGTTCTTTCTGTACATAACAGACACATGCATACAGGTCAACGCTTTGATCAATGTGTTCACTTGTGCTCTCACTGCCTCATTTGTTCACAGTTTTATTATTTTAATAGATGATCAACATCACATAGCCAGACTCGTATTTTGTTTACACACCGACGGCTGGGTACGTTCCAGCTCCACTCATGCCAAAGAAATAAAGAACAGGCTGAAACAAAAAAGCTAAATAAAGAGATCAAAGCGACAATGCGCAGCTCTATAACTCTGTTATCAGAGTAGCAAAGGGATGGCACCGCTCCAAGCCCAAGGCATTCTGGGTACTATGAGAGAAAGCATGGTCTCTCCTCACACTGCCTGTGTGCTTATGCATGTCTCTCTCTCTGTGTGTGTGTCTCTGTGTGTGTGTGTGTCTCTGTGTGTGTGTGTGTGTGTGTGTGTGTGTGTGTGTGTGTGTGTCTGTGTGTGTGTCTGTGTGTGTGTGTGTGTGTGTGTGTGTGTGTGTGTGTGTGTGTGTGTGTGTGTGTGTGTGTGTCTGTGTGTGTGTCTCTGTGTGTGTGTGTGTGTGTGTGTGTGTGTGTGTGTGTGTGTGTGTCTGTGTGTGTGTCTGTGTGTGTGTGTGTGTGTGTGTGTGTGTGTGTGTGTGTGTGTGTGTGTGTGTGTGTGTGTGTGTCTGTGTGTGTGTGTGTGTGTGTGTGTCTGTGT
>CM049797.1:36125148-36127648 GCA_027422405.1 Ptychobarbus kaznakovi
CACTGACTTTTCATAAGTCAGAATTGCGAAATATGAATTTCAGACTTCTCACAAGTCACAATTTGAGAGAAAAAAACCTCACAATTCAGACAAAAGTCAAAATTGTGAGAAAATAATAAATAAAAAAAATCGGACTTTTCTCACCATTCTGAGTTCACGTCTCGTAATTCTGTTATTTTCTTTCCATCACAGAATAAGAATTAAAAAAGATAGCCAACTTTTTAATCTGACAGTTTTTTTCTTGCAATTTCAAGCTTATATCTTACCATTCAGTCTTTTCTCTTTAGAATTAAGAGTTGTGAATTGTGAGATAAAAATACAATATCTTTTTTAATTTTTAATCCCACGGCCCATGAGAGTTTTATCCTTTGATTGAACTAATTGAATAATAAAAAGTGGCAATGAGAACACAGCCTGACCGAATGAGAGTTTGCTAAATCTAAGTAATTGGTTAACCATCAAATCATTTAACTATTTTTATGAAAGACTATAGAAACAATATATATTGTCGTGTATATAAATGCATTTCAACATAATTCACAATAAGACCTGTAAATCGCTATCAAACAGCTCATTTTTGATTCCATGACTTTAAAGAGGCTGTAAAGTTATGATCTGACATCTTCAAACGTACAAGCACAAACACAGAGGCTTTGAAACGCACTAAGATGATAACACAAGAAAGAGTTGCTGTCATCTCAGTTTTGCAGCCTATCCTCGTAGATGTTAGGGGAAAAGTGCATTTCTGAAAGGCTCAGCGATGTCTCGTACATCATTCAGATTTCCTTTAAACGGATGCTCATACAGTGCAGCATTCAGAGCCGTTACCAAAGAGTGATTATCAAGTACGTGCGCTGTCGTGATAACTCAATCCAGACGAGTTCAGATTTAATAAGGGTACCGCAGCACGAGGCAAACAAACACACGCATACGTTAGCTTTAATAAGGTTAACACTGAGGGAGATGCTTTGCTGACACCGTCTTAAGACAATCAGACACAAAGGACTGCCCAGGGTCACCGAGAGTTTAAACATGTGGCGTCCCAAAGAGGTCAGCATCTATGCTCTCTTTACAATCACCAGAACTATGCTACAAACCCACAGACATACTTAAATGGTAACGTTGGACTAATTTTATAGCATTCCATGCACTGAAATAAATCTACACCCAAATGAATTACCACAGAACCCAGACAAAAGTCATAAGATGTCTTAACATTGCAATGAACTTGAAGCATTCACATATTACCCTCTTAATAATTTACCATGGTAACCCTAAATCTGTTTTGCTTATTTGATTTTACAAAGACAGTCAATAACTGCAAGACCGCGACATGAAGTCTGCTACTACAGATCTAAACAGACCACAAAGTAATACAATTACAATAAATAACATCAGGGGAAGGCAATAAATCGAATAAATAAATAAATATTAAAGCATAATGATATGTAAATTCATTGAAATATGTAAATTCAAAGGTTTTATTGTATTAAAAAAATCTCAAAGTCTAAAAATAACAATGATGCAGCCTCTGATTATTCATTTTATTGATAAAAATAGCAATAAAACAAAAAAAATAATACATTATAAAATATAATATAACTAGAGCCATTTATTTACACATGATCCTTGTAATAATTTATGCTCGTAACCCTAATGAAAGCATACCGAATGAGAGGCATATGCAAATATATATTAAAACAAGTCTTAATGTATAAAACGTATTAAAAGAAAAAATAAACAAAGAAATAAATGCAAATAGGCATTAAATGATGTGTTAAAATCTTCATGAAATGAAATGCAACAGAATCGGTCCTCTGATTGAAGAGCATCAGTCAGCGTGGTTCAGAGCTGCTCGTGCTGCAGTGATTGAGGACCGCTGAACACCAATGACTTTAATTATTAATGGGGGGGGGGTATATGTGAGCTAAGTTCACAAGTGCGTGAGCGAGTGAGTGTGTGTGTGGGGGGTGATATTTGAGCTAAGCTTCACAAGTGTGTGTGTGTGTGTGTGAGAGAGTGAGTGAGTGAGTGAGTTGTGTGTGAGAGTGAGTGTTGTGTGTGAGAGTGAGTGGTGTGTGTGTGTGTGTGCGGTGTGTGTGTGTGTGTGTGTGAGGTGTGTGTGTGTGTGAGTGTGTGTGTGTGTGTGTTGTGTGTGTGTGTGTGTGTGTGTGTGTGTGTGTGGTGTGTGTGTGTGTGTGTGTGTGTGTTTTGTGAGTGAGTGTGTGTGGGTATATTTGAGCTAAGCTTCACGAGTGTGTGTGTGTGAGAGTGAGTGAGTGAGTGTGTGTGTGTATATTTGAGTAAGCTTCACGAGAGTGTGTGTGTGAGTTGCGTTGTGTTAGTGAGTGAGTGTGTGTGCGGTATATTTGTGCTAAGCTTCACACGTGCGTGCGAGCGAGCGTGCATGCGCTAGCTCGCGCGTGCGTGTGTGTGTGTGTGTGTTTGAGGAGTGTGTGTGTGTGTGTGTGTGTGTGTGTGTGGTGTGTTGCGCGGTGTG
>CM049797.1:36132648-36338784 GCA_027422405.1 Ptychobarbus kaznakovi
CTTTTACACTGCTACAAAATTGTCACTTTTGACTGACAATGCCTTGCTGAAAAAGAAATAAGATAAATAAAAATGGAATAAAATAGTATTCTGAGCCTGAACGTTTGAATGAGTGTTTATATACATTAATCTCTGCTGTAGCGGAGCAGCTTCATCTCGAGGAGACTCGAGCACCGTGCAGTCAAGCAGCAGGTGCTTCTGCGTCAGGATTTCACTTCCGTTCTAGAGCGATTACAGCACACACAAAGCAATGTTCCAGCTCATCTAAGAGGTGAAGTACGAGGAAAACGCACATACAGTTGTGTTCTAAATAATAGCAGTCCAACATCACTAACCAGATCAATCACTGTTTTTGGTAGAAATTATATTTCTACATGAAAAATATTATTACTAGTAGTTGTGGTAGAGTAATAGAAAACCAACAGACCCAAAAGTCATGACATGCATGCTGTTGATTCTGTATAATTGAATAAATTAATTGAAAAGGGCGTGTTCAAAATAATAGCAGTGTGGAGTTTAATTCGAGAGGTAAATCATTCTGTGAAAAAACTGGTGTCAAACAAGTGGCCCTTATTTACTGTTCATCTCTCTCTGAAAATCTGAGTAAAAGGGTCGTTCCAGACATTGTTCAAAATAATAGCGTACTTTGATTAAAAAGTTGATTAGAGAGGGGACAACATAAAGTGCAGACAATGACAGGGTGCTCAGCTAAAATGATATAAAAAGCTTTAAAATGGCAACCAAAACCAGAAAGATGTGGAAGAAACCGGAAAACCACCATTCGAATGGGTCGAAGAATAGCCAAAATGGCAAAGACTCAGCCAATGATCAGCTCCAGGGTGGTCAAAGAAAGTCTGAAGTTACCTGTGAGTGCTGTAACAATTAGAAGACGCCTATGTGAAGCCAAGCTATATCTGCCCCCGCAAAGTCCCATTGTTGAAAAATGAAGAGGATACAATTTGCCAAAGAACACATTGACTGGCCTAAAGAGAAATGGTGCAGTATTTTGTAGACTGATGAAGCAAGATTGTTCTTATGAGTCTAAGGCACGCCGACAGTTTGTCAGACGACCCCCAAACACTGAATTCAAGCCACAGTACACTGTGAAGATGTGATGGTGGCACAAGCATCATGATATGGGCGTGTTTCTCACTCTACGTGTTGGGCCTATTTATCACATTCCAGGGATCAGTTTAAGTACTTTAAAATACTTAAAGAGGTTATGTTGCATTATGCCGAAGAGGAAACGCCCTTGAAATGGGTGTTTCAACAAGACAACAACCCCAAACACACCAGTAAGCCAGCAGCATCTTGGTTCCAGACCAACAAGATTAACGTTATGCAGTGGCCAGCCCAATCTCCAGACCTTGATCCAATAGACAACTTGAGGGGTGACATCAAAAATGCTGTTTCTGAGGCAAAACCAAGAAATGCAGAGGAACTGTGGTATCGTCCTGGGCTGGAATACCTGTTCACAGGTGCCAGACTCCATGCAACACAGATGAAGTTCTCAGAAACCGTGCCTATACAACTAAATATTAGTTCAGTCATTCTCAAGAAAGCTAAATCTTCAAGCTTGTTTCTGTTTATACAGTAAATGTTTGACTTTGTGCAGAGAAATGCAGACACTGCAATTTTTTTAACAGCCTAATATTCCTTTTTACAGCCTAATAATAAATGTGCTACATTTTTCTTCATGTTTTGATCTATTGAATGTGCAATGTTCCCAGTGCATTTGTGTGTATTGAAGTAAAAGTTGTTCTAAGGATTTTGAGCTTTACTCTCTTTTTTAAACACCGCTATTATTTTGAACACAGCTGTATACGTGGACACCTAGAAGCGGATTCAAACACTTGCTCTTAGATGCTTTCACAAAGGTTTCTGAAAGAGAATTAAAGGCAGAGGTACAACAACTGTTATAATGATGAACATTTAAAGGAATAGTTTCCATAAATGAAAAATCTGTCATCATTTACACACCCTCGTGTCTTTCAAAAACCTGTATGACTTCCTCGCTTCAGTGGAACACAAAAGGAGCAGTTTATAGCAAAATGGTGACTACGGCTGTCAGGCAAGATCTTCAAGGCAATATGACTGATATTACACACTATTATATGACTTTAAAAGTAAAAAAGGTAAAAAAAATAAAATAAATAAATATATACACACACACACACACACACACACACACACATCACACACACACACCCACACACACACACACACACACACACACACACACACACACACACACACACACACACACACACACACACACACACACACACACACACACACACACGTACGTAATGGTTTTTATACTGTACAAACTGTATGTGTTCTTGCCCTACACCTAAACTTAGCCCTCACAGGAAACATTTTACTTGTGCATTTCTATTTTCCCCAAAAAAACTCACTCTGTATGATTTATAAGCATTTAGAAAAATGGGGACATGGGTCAATGTCCTCATAAGTCACCTTCTCCTTGTAATACCTGTCATACCCTGTGTCATTATACAAATTTATGTCCTCATTTGTAACAAAAAAGCACACACACACACACACACACACACACGCTCACACACACACACACACACACACACACACACACACACACACACACACACACACACACACACACACACACACACACACACACACACACACACACACACACACACACACACACACACACACACACACACACACACACACACACACACACACACACACACACACACACACACACACACACACACACACACACAGAGCCATGTGGACTGATGCAATGGGAACGGGAAGACTCGGTATGCGGTCAGATGAAAGGACAGAACCCCTCGGCCAGTTTTGCATGTGTCCGAGCAGAGCACTGTTTGGAAAAAAAGGATATCATGCTGGCAAAGAGACAAAAAAGAGAGAGAGAAAACAACCAACAAACGGATCAAGACAGCCCTTAAAAGAGGAGGGACTTGCTGGGAATTAATGAAGTACATTCACCACAGGAAAAACAACAAAATCTGTGTACGACACACAAATAAGAGACACGTTTCCCTGCACTTAGACATCTGAAGATTAAAAGCTTTTTAAAATGTACACCATTAAACATTTGTAAGATAGTCATTAATTTCTCTAATGCAAAAAAAGGGTGTAATGTCATTAAAAACAAGCAAAAACAGAGCTAACTTAAAGTATCATGAAGGAATTCATGACACACACCTCTGGCATTCAAAACAGGCTCCTGAGGAAAGCAGTGCACAAGGCATCAGGTCAAGCAGATGCATGAATGATCCATACTAAACTAGTTTCCTGAGGATTCCCGATGAGAAGATCCACAATGCAATGATGAGACTAGTGTAGGTGAGAAAGAACGGTGCAACAGAACAAAAGAATGAGCAGGAACGAGAGAGGAAGCAGAGCTCTCTGCAGACAGAGACCGGAAACGGAGGAAGAAACGGTGTACATATACATGTCAGCGGGGCAGCTCCGTCAAGACCTTACACAAATCAGAGAAGCCTACATGACCTTTTCTCAAATACACACACAGGCCAGAGTGTGACGAACCGGAGACGCTCATGTCTTTACAGTGAAGACAAACCATTCACGCGACCCACTTCATGTTGCATATCGCTGTAGGTAGGGGTGGGCGATATGACCAAAATCTTATATCACGATATGACAAATGTTATATCACGATAACAATATATATCACGGTATAGTGATTTTTTTCTTTTAAAAATGTTTTTATTATATAATTTTTTTGATACCATATAATTTTCATAATCCTGTCACCAATGTCAATATCAAACTAATACAACCTAGAGAGAGAAACTCAACCTCACTGAAGATAAATAAACAGTCAGTGATGAAATAAGAAATAGACAAAAAATACAATAAATAAGAAACGCTACATTACATTGTGTAAATTAATTAGTCCTCACTGTGTTAATTATATCTATCTATCTATCTATCTCTATCTATGATAGATATAATTAACATGTGTATTATGTATAGATTCTATACATATTATAAATATATCATTATTAATTGTTATTGTATTCTCATTAAAGTCACAAAAGTGATTTAGTCGAGCAGTGAGAGATGTTCTGTTTAGCAGTGTGCTGTGATAACATGAATGAATATTGGAACGCTTCCTTTAAGACCGAAGTCCGGATCCAATATAGCTCAGTTACTGTTACATATGCGTTTTCTCTTTCTTTACTCTCTAAATAAATCGCTGTGTTTATGGGATACTTGCATAGACAGGGATTCTGACGCATATAAGTGTGTTTATGTAATTGTTCAAACTCGGTAAAAAAGAAAAGGCGCGCTCCTCTCACACAGAAAGACGGACGGCGCACGCATATAGGTCTGTTGTTTGAGTTTCAACGGCTTCTTAAAAACGGTTGTTTTAAAACTGCAGAGCTTAAAAACGCGTGACCATGCTACAGATGTAGTCCCTCGTTAGTAAACGAGCTCCTCGTTTTGTCCTGGCTGGTCGTTCGCTCCGTGGTGGGCGGCGTATAAAGATCGCAGTCACTCAAATGATGAAATTAGTTTACCGTAAACAATGTATTTTGCGACACCACGAAATAAACAATATAACATAATATGAAACGATATGACTTTTTATTTCGTCCATCCGATATATATCGTCATATCGCACAGCTGTAGGTAAAGAGTTCTGCTTTGCAGCAAATTGTCACATTGTATTGTTGGTCAGAAGAGATTTTTGTAGTTTTTCAGATAAAAAGAACAGTAATTGATAAGAAATTACTGTTATCATTGAGGGTTTCAAAACAGCATACATGTACTTAAAGGGAAAGTTCACCCAAAAATGAAAAATGTTATCGCTTACAGGTTTGGAACAATGCAATGGTGAGATGCAACCTAGATCCAACCCTTACAAAGATCTGAGCTGACCGAACACCTGAGAAGAGATGATGCCAAACCCCCAGAAGACCTCAGAAGATGCTAACCCTGGAACAACAGAAAACTACCAAACTTTGCTTAATCGCAAAGTTTAATTACAGTTAATAGTGTTCACCGTCTGTTTGACTACATTTGTAACTAACTGCACGATTCTTACTTTCTGCCATAGTGACCATTAATAACCTACTCCTAAATATAAAGTAGAAACATAACATTTTCTGTAAGACTGCTTTGCAATGATTTGTATCGTGAAAAGCGCTATACAAATAAACTTGAATTGAATTGTATCTCCACGAAAATCTGGATTTACACAGATTGGGAATCAAGAAAAGTCTTGGACAAAAGCTGTTTTGGCAATAAAAAATAAAGAAAATACTGTTAAAAGTTTGGGAGCATCTGCATTCTTCCACTAAATAAAGTAATGTAGCAAGAAACCACATACGTTAAAGTTCATGTGAATAGCTGACAAAAAAATAAGATGCATGCTGACTGTCATAACGCTTATATTGCATATGTTTAATACAGTGTTAAGTCCATATCAGAGAAAGAATGCACTTTTTTCAAAACCATTAACAGAACTGAACATCATGAGGTCACTCATTTCACCCGAACACTGATTTATTTACTGAAAAATACAATAAAAATTCTGTATGGTTTTTCTTACTATGAAAACAACTATGCTGCTTAATATTTTTATAAAAATATTCTCTAGAAGAAAAATAAATGACTATGACAGAAAAGCGATGTGAAAGGAGAAGAAAATACTGAAAGGAGAAGACAATAAAAGTGGGAGTGTAACGTGGCGAGTCCGGCAAGGTCAGCTGAATGCCTATATGACTATAAGTGCATGGGACTATGAATTGTTTACCCCCGTTCACCTAACGTGAACTTTCCGGAAATCATATCCGCTGATATTCAGAATTTTATTTTGAATGCTATTTGTGTTGGTTTGATGCTAAGCTGAAACTTTAACTGATGGTGGTGTCGCCAATAAAAAAAAAAGTTTGCACACTACATTTGTGCTCTTTGGAAAATGTGTTCGTATAAAAGCAACAATAAAATCAGTATACTGACATGACACGCTTCAAGAAATCAAAGATCGTAAAACAGCTAAAAAAATCGTGCACCAACTTCCCATGTGCCAATAAGACGACAGCAGAAAGCCAAATGAATCCTGGTTATTTGAGAACATCTCCACGAGAATCCAAAAGGAGAGTGTGTCATGTGTAACGTTAAGCCCATTCCAGCATTAGACATGGGAAAATATTTAGCCGTTTAGAGCAAGAGCGTCCTGCTGAGAATAAATGTGTGGAAATCTTCATATTTCCCCTTAAAAGATCAAACGTGGAAATTGATATTGGTGTCCTGAGACTGCAGAAAGCTCAGCCAATTAGGAAACACGCATCATCGGCGTCTGGATTTATTCAGCGTGTCTAAAAAGTGCAATGGTAGCCAACAGCACACTGAGAGTGTTTTACCATGTGACATCACAGCAGTTCCACAAATCAGGTGACACTATTTGGACAGTACTGTATGACCGTCTCAAACAACAAAACCATTCAACAGGGCTTGAATCAAACTGGAATCATTGCTGTCTGGTTTTGCCAAAACTGCCTTTAAACAGCAGGCAAGGCAACACGAAAATCTGCACAAATAATGATACAAAATGCATGTATAGGGAAAGGTTACTCCAAATGCACATTGCTGAACAGAACTTTGATCTGATCTATTACAGTAAGACATTGAGTGGCATCCTTACCTTGCCCAGTACAGTAAGACAGCTGGGGTCCAACTCGGGCTGCTCCAGTTTGACCACTCCAACCCAGCCGTATTCATACAAGTCCTCTTCATCGTTATTGTTACACAGGACCCAAAGGGTGCATCTGAAAGACAAAGAAAAGCTCCTTCAATGTTTCAATCCAGAATAACATTCTAGCCATGCACTCTGCCAGATCAGAAAACAGATTGGAAATCGTTACGAACACTTGACTGCAAGACAAAGAAAGCTTTAGGAAAGATTAAGTGAAATGCATGGATTTAGTGTTTTTTATTTCAATGCATTTACAGAGAAAGAGTTTCATATTGCATTATGCCATGCAGAGGTGCACCTTTAAATGATAAGCCATAACTGTATTATACACATTGCGCCATAACTTCCTTTATAAACTGCCCTACATCGACGTGCCAAGCCACACCCGCAAAACAGCAAAGGTGTGGAAACTCTGAAAGGTCTAAGTGGCGCAGACATGATAATTACTGTCATTAGGTGTGCACCGAACCATCAGATTCACTCAAATGCCATCTTTCAGTGGTTCTAAGTGTGAAATCTAGCGCCTTTGATGTGTTGAAAATTGACAACATGGATCTTTATCAATGGAAATCTTCCAGGAGATAAAATGAAAAACTAGGTTGAAGATTGTTTGGGAATTACACAAGCGCCGAGCGAGGCCATGAATTGTTTGAGCATGGCGGTTTATTACTTTATTCGTGCTATTAGCTTCACTAGATTGCAGGATTTTACATTAAATGAATGATAGATTAAGCATTGCTGGCCTTGAATTGTAAAAAAAAAAAAGTAAAATTCCCAGCAAAAGATATCAATCTGAAAAAATAAATAGAGATATAATCACCTCCTTTACATATTGGTACATATTGATAATATTGGAGCATATATGTATGTACGCATGTTTTCATGTGTGTGTATATATTAGTTGTCAAACGATTAATCGTGATTAATCGTATCAAAATAAAAGTTTTTGTTTACATAATGTATGTGTGTGTGTACTGTTTATATGTATTATGCATTTATAAATACACACACATACATTTTATATATGTTGAAAATATTTACATGCATATATTTATATTCATATAATTGATATGTATAAATATTTTGTATATATAAACATAACATTTTTCTTAAATATATCCATCATGTGTGTGTATGTACATATACATAATAAATACACACAGTACACACACATATATTCTGTAAACAAAAACTAGTATTTTGGATGCGATTAATTGTTTGACAGCACTAATATATACACACACACACACACACACACACACACACACACACACACACACACACACACACACACACACACCACACACACACACACACACACCACACACACACACACACACACACCACACACACACACACACACACACACACACACACACACACACACACACCACACACACACACACACACACACACACACACAACACACACACACACACACACACACACACACACACACACACACACACACACACACACACACACACACACACACACACACACACACACACACACACACCACCATGAGAACTGATTTGGCCTGTTCCCTCCCCATTGCTGAGAGCTTCTGGGCAAATATGTCAAGAAGTGCTGCTCCAAATGAACAAATTGGATTATCACTCTGAAAAAGCTGATTATCATCTTAACTCCGGGATCAAAAGCCACATCAGCTCCCAATAGGCCTTGGATTCCACATTTGCATAGAATTTAGCTGAAGTTGTGGCTTTTTTCTTATTTAAACTGACAACATATTAAAGCAGCGTGACCACGGCTAACCTAGTTTCCCGTGCAAAAATGTAAGATTGTGTTAAAATACTCTGGCTGAACGATGCATTTTCTAATCAGTGACCATCTAGAATGCATTCATTGGGAACCGTGCATTTCAGAGAGGATTGCTCATTGGATTTAGCTGCAGTTTCGCAAAAGTGGCCCGACAGAAGTCAAAGATGGCAAACCAATGTAGCTAGACACCTTTATAGACATCTTCCCTAATTTCCCTAAATACGCTGACATTGCTTCCGAAGCAACTACCGAACTTATGTTTTAGTGTTATTGTCGATATATTGATAAGGTAGGCCAATTTGCAATACCTGAAATATATCATGCAAGAAAAGTCACACACTAAAACTGAGAATTCAACTACACCTGTAACCATTTGCATGCCGTACTCCTATTTTACAACACACATGCACCAATACTCATGCTTCCCCTCCAGTTCACCCCAACACCATTCTCCCATCTGCACTGCACCCAGCATCTCTTCTTTAACCACCAAAAGACCTGCACTGCCCCCAGACATCTCTTCTTTAACCACCAAAAGAGGTGTCCCTTGTTTTTGCATGCACTGCACCCAGACATCTCTTCTTTAACCACCAAAAGAGGTGTCCCTTGTTTTCTGCATTGCACCCAGACATCTCTTCTTTAACCACCAAAAGAGGTGTCCCTTGTTTTCTGCACTGCACCCAGACATCTCTTCTTTAACCACCAAAAGAGGTGTCCCTTGTTTTCTGCACTGCATCCAGACATCTCTTCTTTAACCACCAAAAGAGGTGTCCCTTGTTTTCTGCATTGCACAGACATCTCTTCTTTAACCACCAAAAGAGGTGTCCCTTGTTTTCTGCATTGCACCCAGACATCTCTTCTTTAACCACCAAAAGAGGTGTCCCTTGTTTTCTGCATTGCACCCAGACATCTCTTCTTTAACCACCAAAAGAGGTGTCCCTTGTTTTCTGCACTGCACCCAGACATCTCTTCTTTAACCACCAAAAGAGGTGTCCCTTGTTTTCTGCACTGCACCCAGACATCTCTTCTTTAACCACCAAAAGAGGTGTCCCTTGTTTTCTGCATTGCACCCAGACATCTCTTCTTTAACCACCAAAAGAGGTGTCCCTTGTTTTCTGCATTGCACCCAGACATCTCTTCTTTAACCACCAAAAGAGGTGTCCCTTGTTTTCTGCATTGCACCCAGACATCTCTTCTTTAACCACCAAAAGAGTGTCCCTTGTTTTCTGCATTGCTGCCCAGACATCTCTTCTTTAACCACCAAAAGAGTGTCCCTTGTTTTCTGCACTGCACCCAGACATCTCTTCTTTAACCACCAAAAGCACCCAGTGTCCCTTGTTCTGCTCCTGCACCCAGCACCACCTTCTAACCACCAAAAGAGGTGTCCCTTGTTCTGCTCCGCGCCTCTCATCTCTACAGCCGTTCACATGTGTATATCTCCTTTCATGGGCAGTGCTCTCAATGAAATCACAGTGAGAATCACTATGACAGGCGTCAAACTCTTCACACCCACTTCCACCTTAAGCATCAGCGGAAGAGAAAAGGTCAGATTGGTGCAGTACATAAAGTGCTGCAATGGCGTAAGTGATTCTCAATGGAGCTAGCCATGCAAGTTATCTCTATACATTGAATATGGACAGCTGCCAATGTGCTGCTTTTCACCCCGTTATTTGTTTGTTTGTCTTTCGCTTGCACTAACAGATGATGATAATTATAAAAGGATGAGATGTACAACGGAAAGCATGTCCTTCTTAATTACGGTTAACACACTAAGCCTTCGAAATATTTCTCAGAATAGTGTTTGAAAAATAGCCAAAAGGACAGATGGACAAATGCAAACGGTTTGTTCTCCTCCTCGCCTCTGAATGAGGGCTGACCTGATTTAGGGTTAGTCAGAACCTCTCTCATCTAAAAAAACAACAACATTAAAACGCCACTCACACCAACTTTGTCAGACGCTCAATTCACTGATGCTTTGATCATCAAGTATTTCAGCCTCCTCGACAGAATCGGTCCAGGTAGCAGAGTTTCTCTTGCACTCGTTTTAGGCTTTTCTTCTGATGGGTTGACGGTGTTTGATAAAACTTGTTGGGGGTTCAAAGCGTCCTGCAATTCAAAGAAAGCAGTATGTGTTCGCACATCTGCCCGGGGCCAATCACAACAGTGGGGGCCAGCTTTAACTCAAATCAAAAACACTCCTATATATATATATAGGGCCACGCTTGGTTTCTTTCATTGCACCAAATAGTAGGACTTTTTCATTTAATCTCCATCTTCATTTGTACAAGTCCAATACTGTTTCTAAAAAGCCCAAGATCGATCTCTGTATACTGTAATAATACGAACCGGAAGACGAAAATCTTGCTAAATGTGTTATTTTAGTATTTAGATAAATTATATAATTTATTAATATTTAGTTTTAGCTTTTATTATTATATTTTCAGCTATCATTTTAATTGTATGTGCTTTAGTAAGGCTCTATGATTTCTGAGATGCAGAAAACATGGAGAGAATCACGGAATCCAGTCATAAAAACTGTTTACAGTATAACGCGCAATGTCATGGAATTAAAAAAAATTGTATCAATTAATTAGAGATGCTTTTGATTATTAATATTTAATCAAACCATTCAAATGGAATCCAGAAAATTAATAGAAAACGTAATTTGGCAAAAAAAACTGAATTTGAGAAAAAAATAAACATGTCAAAGGACCTTAAAAATTTAATTTTTTAAAACATTTAATAAACTGCTGTAAAATTGATTTAAATTAATTAGACATGCTTTTTGGTGAATAAAATATAAATTTAACAATTAAAATAGAGTTTAAAAAAAAGTCTGGAAAATTTTAAATGGAAAAAAATGGAATTTGGAAAAAATAAAAACAGATTTTATAGAGCCCTAGCTTTAGTTTTTTGTATTAGTTATAGAGTTTTTAATTTTCTATTTAGCTTTATTTATATTCAGTTTCAGTTTTATTCAGTCATTTTAGTTCTAATAGCCTATACGTTTCATACGTTTTTCCTTAAAAAACTAAAAAAATATATATGTTTTTTTAAATAGTTAAAAACAACAACACTGGAAGTGAATCAGTAAATCTGTATTAATACCCAGTCCTACAAAACTGTGCAGGTAGGCATATTTCAGACTGGTGGAAACATTGTTTAACGATTGTAATTCAATTTAAAATCAAGTAAATAGTTTCCTTCTGAAACCCATGTGGAGGGAAAATATGAAGCCATTACCAACATGCAAAATTATATCATTTAAACAAAACCGCTTCAAATGGGATGATAATGACCATGTGCATTTAAATACAAAGCCTGCAAGACTAAAGGACAATAAACACAGCATGTCTAAAATCAAACCAGCAGATAGTAGCCTAAATGTTTTAGAAACACAGAGCTCTTATCGTCGAAGCTGACCTAAACGTGTTGCTACACACAGAGCAAGCGTTCACGGATCCTGGCTGTGGTCCAGTAGTAGAGAACAGAACAGATGAGTCGCAGCCACAGGCATGGCATTTAGGTCAAGGCCAGTATCAATTTCACCCGCAACAATCAAAACAGCCCAGCTAGCCCGAGGGTACGTTCTGCTAGCAAACTCACTCCAGAACCCACACTACAACCACTTTCACCGGCTTCAACTGCATGTAACCCCACACCAAGATTATCCATCGCCAACTCATGCCCTCTGATTAGAGAGTATAAAACTAACAGACCTACTCAACCGCAACTGTAATCTGACACATACAGTCAGACCAAAGACTATTCAGATATCATTTTTGATATTTTTGGGGTGCAGGACACTATAGTTAAGTTATGTTAGTGAGGACAGCAGAATAAAGTATACTGTGACTATTATACCCAAACATTCTTCATACAGTGGACTAGCAGTAAAATTGATAACAATTAGGGACAAACAAATATTCAGACATTTCGACCTGATCATGTTTTGCTTACGTGTTTTTTCTTTAATTGTTAATGGACCTTTGTACACCACAGACTGAACAAAATGAAGCATTGCTTGGTAATTGGTTGACCTAAACTGGTATTATCTAATGTGTACTTACATTTAACAGCTGACTGCTATTCGACCGAATTCATTTTAACTTTCTATCAAAGTTATCTGATATAATCAAGAAAGATTTGTTCTGACATGGTTTAAAGGTCATTGCACACAGAGTCTGTATTTTTTGCGTGTGTTTTTCAGTATTCCTCATCCTTACCTATCAAAATGCATGCTGCGGATGCGAAAAAACAGAAAATCGAACCCGATCTGTATTTTTATGATGTACGAAAGTTTCGGAGGCAGTGTGTAAATGTGATTGACACAACGTGAGGTCGTATTTATTTTTAACATGCGAAAATTGTGTGCAATGTCCTTAACTCTTAAGTTATTGTCTTTTATTACCATTTTCTAAACTATAGTGAATAAACCGTGATAATGTGAGAAATGTTGAAGGTGTCTGAATCAATTTTGGTTTGACTGTATGTCCTCTGATTAGAGAGTATAAAATTAACAAAATACTTCACCGCAACTATAATCTGACACGGTACACATACATGACCCTGGAGCACAAAACCAGTCATAAGGGTCAATTTATCTAAATTGAGATTTACACATCATCTGAAAGCTGAATAATATTTCCATTGATGTATGGTTTGTTATGATAGGACAATATTTGGCCGAGATACAACTATTCTGAAAATCTGGAATCTGAGGGTGCAACAAAAATCTAAATATTGAGAAAATCGCCTATAAAACTGTCCAAATGAAGTTCTTAGCAATGCATATTACCCATCAAATATTACATTTTAATACATTTATGGTAGGAAATTTACTAAATATATTCATAGAACATGATTTTTGCCTAATATCCTTATGATTTTTGGCATAAAAGAAAAATCTATAATTTTGACCCATACAGTGTATTGTTGGATATTGCTACAAATATACCCCAGCAACTTATGACTGCTTTTGTGCTCCAGCGTCACAAATATCATTCATGGCAATAAGCCCATTGACTTCAAGTTGAGAAGATTTCGCGGAGGAAAAAAAGGGGCAATTCCTCTCCTTCCTCACACCGCTGGTCTCACCAAACTCCCTCTTTCCCAGTTCTGACCCGGTGTCCGTCACCCAGCCTCCGCCTCCTGCCGCGGGAGTGCAGAACAGTTCCTGGAATAACAGAGCGTCCTGCCAGGAGAGGTGGGGGAATATTTGATCAAAGCCACAAGCGGGCTTCACAACCCCCCTCTTCCCGGGCCCTCAGCCACTTAGAGAAACTCTGTCCTCGGCCACGGCTCTCAGGGCAGCTTTTCAAACAAGGCCAAGAGTCTTTCAAACAAGCAAGAGTGCTGGGAATTCTCAGCGCCGAGCGAACACCATGTGCACGGGAGCCTCGGACGGCCGCTGGCTTCCCTCTCCGTTTGTATTCTGGTGGTTGACAGAGATCGAGTGGGACACTTCTGGTGTACAGGGTTTAGAAGAGGCACTAAAGATACAGTGATCACGAATAACCAACGTTTGAGAGCTAAAACACGGGCTGCATCTGAAATCACATACGACATACAGTCAAACCAAAAATCAGACACCAGATATCATTATTGCAGGACACTATTGTTTATGTATGGAAAAGTTCCTGGATAGCCTATTACTTCCAATGAGATTCTGAAGCATGCATCCAAAGGACACGTTACTATCCCACGAGGCTTTGGGAAAAGATTTGTGGATAGCAGTGAAGTCACGTGACAATGACAACATGGCAAATGAAGTACATACTGACAATACAAATGTATAGCTTGAATGCACTGTAAGTCGCTTTGGATAAAAGCGTCTGCTAAATGCATAAAGGTAAATAAATGTAACATCCACGTTAAATTCACACTACACGCATTCTTAAAATATAGACTTACTTTTGAATGGCTGCAAAGTAATGACTTACTCAGAAGAAGTAGCTAATCAGAGAGTATGCAAGTTTAGATAAAGCCATTGTTTAACTTGCAGATAAAAACACTGAGATCATGGTAGAGGAAAAACATATTGAACAACACTGAAGGAAAGTCTAGGCCAGAAACATTCTTTACACGCAGATGTGAGTGCTTAACCAACCCGCTGTCTGCTTGAGCAACTCGTAAACAAAATCACTGGACTTGTTTTTCATTTAGTTAATGAGCATTGCAAGAAATTACCAAAGCACATTTGTAAGAAGAGAAATCAGACAATCTATGTGTGTTTTAAATAATCCAATCAATCATAAAGCATTAATTTACCTTAATACATCACATTCATACTGTACATATGAGATCACATCACTATATACATAACATAAATGTGTAGCGGCTCAGAATGATGCAAATGTGAATATGAACTACTGCTAGTCAGAATGATGATAGAAAACAGTCTTTCCATTACACACTACAACACAATGAGTAATTATACAATATAAAATAAAATAAATATTGTATTAATTATACATTCGTTATTATTTATATTTAGTGCACTATAAATTATATACATTCATTTTAGAAGATTAACATTAGTAAATGAATAATAAATTGGAATGTTAGTTTAATTTTTCACTTTCTTCACTAAAAATGTATTAATACGACAAAAAATGTCATTACAACAAAAAGCATGAAATGTACTTTGTTTTCAAGTCAAGCAACCACATCCACACAGGACTTGTTTTTGCACTACGAGAGAATAGCGACGGAAAGTATTTCACGCCAGCAAGCGTAGCTTAACGCCGTCCATCAGTCGTGAAGCCGTGCCCTCTGGCGTAGACCAGGAGGTCATTCTCTCTTGAACCCTACGTGGATCCCTGCCGTAGCCGTCAGTCCCTCTCAGCTGCTACATATCTCAAACATTTCCTCATCTATAAAACTGGAAGGCTGTCTTGTAATCAAATGCCCACACATAGCGGGAAGAGCTTTGCATTGGGTACACAAGGCAACCCGGCCAGTTTCCGTCTGAACTCCCACCTACTATCCAAACAGAGGATGTACTCACAGACTCCAAGACTATTCTGGTTTGTCTATCGGAAGAGTGTGAAATACTGGAATGGGACAGATGCCTACGGCTTCTCCTCTACTTGCCCTGGACTATTTATCTTTCTCCTTCTCCCTTTTCTTCTTCATGCCGCAGGACATTTATAATCTCGCAACGTGTTTCTGACCTGCAAAAGCAGCATTAATCAATTCAAGGGAAAAAATGCAAAGAGTTTTGGAAATATCTGAAGTTGGAACACACATATTAAAAATACACTTAAAAAGAGAGAGCAAGAGAGAGAGAGAAAAGAGGAGGAGCTTGCCGCTCTGATTGCTTGTGTCTTCTGGTTTCCCAAGCACTGGAAATAACTTCAAAGGGGATCGCAGCCTTGAAGAGAGCACAGATAGAGTTACAGTGTGGCAGCTGGAGAAGCCTTGCAGGTGGGGCCTGCTCTGACGGTGTAATATTATCTCATAAAGAGAGACTGGGCCCTTTTTCAAAGGAGGCGACTTCCTCTCCTTTGTCGTCTAGACAAAACCGATGGAACGACAGTTGCAAAAGTCACCTCTGGCCAACAAAAACTCCCAACAACTCTTGCCTAGAAAGCATGTATATGTACCCAAGACGTAGCGCACACACTGCACAGGAGGTGACATCATGAAGCACCAAGCATCTCAGATTTGCTCAAGGTTTAGACAACAGCTTGTGCACTGGTGGCTTTTCAAAGGACACTTTGCTTTTATGGTGGCAGGTACAGCCATTTTTCTTTATAAACCAAGACATCTGCACACACTTCAAGCATTTGTCAGCCACTTTTTATCCACTTATAAGTACATATTGGAACCGTTTATGCCTTCGAACCTACAACCTTGGCGTCATCCTCTACTGTTTGAGCCACAGGAACGCCAAGAGAGTCTTGTGCCGTCTCCCCGAAAAACCATTCACATGCTGTCCCCTTGACAACGACGTAAGCAAACAAATGGTGCAATTCAGACCGGAGCAAACACTTAGTATCATGTAAAGACCCAAATATGCACCATCGAGCCACCGAGGAGGACATCTTTAGCAGAGGGGAAGTGACAGGCGAGTCTATTATAAGACTGCGAGTAGAGATTGAAACCATCAATGGCGTGAGAATGATTCTCTCGCTTACGGAAATGTGTGCTTTAATGCCTTAAATGCAAGCTGTGATGTTTAAAGAAAAAAGGCAATATAGAGCATCTTGCTAACAATGTCAAGGTCATGGGTTTGATTCCCACAGAATGCACAAACTAATAATATGTACACTATAGAGTTAAAAAGTCCGGAGGCACTGAGATTTCTTTTTTTAATAGGTATGCATTTATCTATACTAAAGAGTTCTTGGTTTGAATACATTTTAAAATATAATTTATTCTTGTAATGGTAAAGCTGAATGTTCCCTTATTAAAACATTTATTATGACTATCCATGATGGAAATATTTGTTCTGTTTAATATTATTTTTGTGGATTTTCTGATGAATAGAAAGAAAAACAGAACAGAATTTATTTGAATTTGTAATGTCTTTACTGTCACTTTTGATCAATCCTGAATAAAAATATTCATTTATTTCATGGTCAACTCAAGTTTTGAACAGTAGTGCAAGCCACGTTGGAGAAAAGAGAGTCCCCCAAATGCATAAATGTGAAAGAATATTAAACTACAAATAAAGATATCGCAATGCGTAACAAATAAAAACACAATTTTCACCATGCAACAACTATCGGTTCACACCCACTGTAAACCATTCAGTATAAAGTGCCACATCAGAGAAAGTGAGAAAGCCTCATGACAACAACATTCACACTTCAGCCTGTCATACGCCAGCCTCTAGGTGCTAAATAAATCCAGCATACGTCGAGAGTTAACGTGACATGATTTATGGACAAGGAAGGCAAAAGTGCACGCCAGAATACTACCACAACTGCTCTTGAAGTTCAGGAGGCGGGTAAATCTGTACCCGGGAGGATTGTAGTCATCAACACCTAGCCTCACCGATGCCTTTGAAGTCCCTCCCTCGCTTTGAAGGTCCCGGCGAAGAGGAATGCCTGCGCAGGGCTCTTGGAAAGCCCCCAGAGTTGTGGAATGCGGAGCAGGCCGCTGCCGGGCCTCTGCTGGAATGCGATTAGAGCGCTGGAACAGACGAGGGCTCCCGCGCCAAGGAATGGCTGATGCCACCGATGGCACGGCACTGGCCGCTCGTCGCAAGAAAATATTTCATAGAGGAAAAATGGGCGAGAGAGGCGGGTGGGAAGTTAAGCGAGAATAAACTAAATGGTCACCAATAAAAAGAGTGTGAATTTTAAGAAAAAAATAAAAAGGAAATTTTTGCCTTGAAAACAAAATGAGGGAAAAATATTCTAAACTATTCCAATATCCAATAATTTTGTCTAAATAAACGATAAAAAAACTAAAATCAATCTTAAATGCTTCTCGTGATTTTAGGCATCACAACATTATAATGTAAAATATTAAAAATTGGTATTTATTTTAAATAGTGCTGTCAAACGATTAATCGCATCCAAAATAAAAGATTTGTTTACATAATATAATGTTTGTGTGCTGTTATACATGTATATTATGTATACATAAAAGACACACATATGAAAAATATATTTCGAAAATATTCACATGTATTTACGTGTATATATTATATAGTACACACACATATATGTAAACAAAAACTTTTATCTTGGATGCAATAAACATCCATTCCACAATAAAATATTTGTTTACATAATGTAATATATGTGTTCTGTGTTTATTTATTACGTATATATATATATATTTCAGAAAAATATGTTACGTTTATATATTTAAAAAATATATATTTATAATATAAATTATATTAATATAAATATAGACATGTAAATATTGTCTAAATGTATGCATGCATGTGTTTATTTATATATACATAATAAATATACACAGAAAACACAATGCAAACAAAAATCCTTTATTTTATAGGCGATTAATCGCGATTAATCGTTTGGCAGCACTAGTTTTAAAACTGTTTTAAAGGGGTCATATGACGCGATTTCAAGAATTCCTTTGTCTTTGTAGTGTTACAAGCTGTTTGTGCATATAAGATATGTAAAGTCGCAAAGATTAAAGTCTCAAACCCAAAGAGATACTCTTTCTAAAAGTTAAGACTCATCAACGCCCTCCTGAAACGCCTCATTTAAACACACCCCCACACATCTACGTCACTGTGCTGGAAGATTTGCATAAAACCGCCCAAATGTATACGCAAGGCACGAAGTCGTAACTTTTATTCTCGCTGTAGTATTGTTGTCGAGGAGACGCGGTGCGTTTCCAAATATGGTGAGGGGCGCAACATTTCCATTACACGCTTGAGGTATTCGGCCAATCACAATGCACTGGATAGCTGGCCAATCGGAGCACAGTGCGCTTTTCAGAACGATGAGCTTTGTAAAAATCACTGTGTTTCAGAAAAGCAGGGCAGAGAGGAGCCACAATAATGTACGATATGTGGAAAATAATGTGTTTTTGATCCTTACACCACATAAACACACTGCATTACACAAAATAATGTTATTTTTAGCAACGTCATATGACCTCTTAAAATTCGTAAGATTTTAATTTTTTTTAAATGTATGCACTCTATATGAGTTTTAAAGGATGGGAAATGTAATATAGATGTAAAGACAGTGGAAATGAGCATGCATAATTAATATATACAATATCTACAGACAAATTAATTACACCAATAACTGATATTGCACCGATAATGTGCAACTCTATTAGTAACAATCCCAGAAACAACATATGCAGTTTCATCAAAGTCCTTTCGGTACAAAATCAGCTAAGAGCTATATTATAAATGTGCAGTGTTGAAAAAATAATATTACTTAAGACTTGAAAAACATTAACATGTTAGCAAATTCATATGTATTTTTCAAATAATTAACTCTACATGGGTTTTAAATGATGGCAAAGGAAATCCAGATGCAAAATTAGGGGAAATGAGCATGCATAATTAATATATACAATATTTACAGACACTGATTATTTCTAACCAATAACTGATATTGCACAGATATACTGTGCATCTCTATTAGTAACATTCCCAGAAACAACATACGCATTTCTTCAAAGTCTTTTAGGTACAAACATCTGCTAAGAACATAAATAGTAAACCAGAAAAATGTGTCACTATAAAAGCGAGTAATACCCCTCCATATTTCCACCGGCACAGGCCAGACTCGAGCTGATCCTTTCCAGAATCAGCAGATTCACTAATCATATTTCCATAGCTCTGAGTTTTACGTGCATTACAAAACAAGTTTCTAGTGTCTTGTTGTCAGTCAAACATTCCAGCGACATGAGTGCTTGCTCCTATCAAGTGGAAAACAAACAACTATGGGCCAGTTATTACTAAACAGGGCAAATAAGCACGAGAGCGCAATACCAAAAACGCACCGATGGGCGGGGAAATGTATGCATGGGATTTACTAACAACGTGCAAATTAAAGAACACAGACGCAACATCTCATGTACATATAGACGACCAATGCAATATAACAAGCGCAGCGCAAATTAGCGTAGTCACAAATAAAGACAAAAGAAGCCACAGTACATTGAAAAGAACCGGAGGATTAATAAATTGAAGGTTTGCTAGAAGTTTTGATAGAGCTGGTGTTGCGTGACTCCTAGATTAGGGTTCCAATTCGTCTTTTATTTCCTGAAGCAAATTAAAAAATAACATGTCTTGGCAAAGATATGTTCGGATAATGTGGCATTCAAAATAATATAATATGTGTGGAAATCCTCTCCCTTCTACCACGATCCTAGCAACAACAATTGCAGCCATTTCAAGCGCAAAGTAGTTTAAGACATGCTTTTTGGGGGGCGTTAAATAATGGCGCAAATGCCAGTAATTTGACAAGTACAAACGTTATTAAAAAGCGTTTTTCCTCCCATAAATTTTGTGTCTGAAAGTGAAACTCCAACAAATGCATATTCAATAAGGTCAAGCGCAAAAATAACTGTCTTTTCAGCGCTAATTCTTCACTGCGCATCTTTAGTAAATCCTGACAGTACAATTTTAACGCCAAAAGACGGTTTGCGCTGGCACAAGCTGTTAGTAAAACTGACCCTATGACTCTAAAAATGAATGGGCACATATAGACTGGACAATTCTATTTATACACACATCCTCTCTGTCACACACATACTACACCGACCTTAATGTCTTTCCACTTAAACAAGTGTACAGGCATTGGGTCGGCTCTTGAAAGAGGGAAAGCAATGCTGGAGATGACTGGGCTGATCCAGTAAGCTCTCTCTTTAAAGGTCAACACCATATAGACCATCTCCAACGGTCTCGAACACATCCCATCACATGGCATGATGGCCCAACACGAGCAGGGAATACTGGTGCATTGCCAAGATGTAAAAGGGCTAGATCTGTTTTCAGGGGGATAGTTCAAGTGAAAATGTAAATTCCGTCATTTACTCACCCTCACATTGTTTTTCCGGCAAGATGAAAAGATGATATTTTCAAGAACACCGTTTCGCTTTCAACACTAGGCCAAAACATTTTTCATCATATCTTCTTTCGTGTTTAAAATAAAGATGCTTCACGGTGTCATGGTAGAACCTTTTCTTTAACATCTGAAGCATCTTTCAGTTTCACAAAAAGTTATTTGTGGTGAAAGAAGGTACTTCAGATTATAAAAAGGTAAGAAAGAGATGTTCTTTGTGGAACCAGAAAGGGTTTGTCTATGGCATCGCTGTGAAGAACCTTTTAAGCACATTTATTTTTAAGAGTGTACAGGTTTGGAACAACATGAAGGTGAATAAATGATAACAGGGTTGTCATTTTCCCGTGAACTACCTCTTTAAAACAAGCTCATAATAAGGTAGCAGCGCATTACATTCCCGTCACAATTATGACAGAACCGATGCGAATCCACTGGAAAACAGATGAGCGCTTGCTCATGCACGACCTGTTTTCAAAGAAAGCAAAAACATGGTTCCCAAGAGACAAACCAGTCAAAATATCCACCCATTCCCTGACAACCTCACACACACAAAACTCAACCACAGGCATCATCCTCCACCCCTCTACACACACATAACATTTGGCTCCGCTGCAATGTAATTCAGCCCAGAGGATCACAACAAGCAGCCCATGTGCCAATGCCTTGCTTGTCAATCAAAAGAACGACTCCGACATGGGCCAGTCCCAGAAAAGGGGGTGCAGAATCACTCAACCAATCTCTGGCAGATCCTTCAAAGCTTACTCTAGCCTCTGGACTCGCTCGTTCTCAAGTTACAGAGATAAATGCAGGTCGAATGATAGGATAGGACTCAAGAATGTGTGGCCATGGAAATTGGAAAGAGTTTGTTTTCTGCACCTCCACGGCCTCTGGTTCTTGCTAACCAGCCCCCCCTCGCAATGCCACTAGGTTAGATCGGGTTTCTGTTGCCTTAGATTTGTTTTCTTAAGGAGGTTGCCCTACAGAACCTATGGTCTGATTATACACGTGGGACTGGACTGAAGAGATGGCTGGATGGAGGTTTTCAGGCCACATGTGGATTGAATTGAAGGTCATGCCCAATTTCATTACACTTGCATTCAAAGTATGTGAGGACATCAGGCAATAATCAGTTAATGAGGCATGACATGCAGACTTCAGTCTGCTGTACGGTTTCCATCAGCCTCCAGAGCACTACTGGTGCCAGTGGCTTCTCAGTAGGGATGCACCATGTACACTAACGTTCAAAAAGTTTGGGGACCGCAAGACTTTAATGATTTTAAGAAGTTTCTTACGCTCAAAGCTGCATTTATGAGGAAAAAAATACAGTAGACCAAAATAGTGACAATTTAAAACAACTGGTTTTACAATGGCATTTATTCCCGTGACACAAAGCTATTACTCCAGTCTTCAGTGTCTCAAGATCCTTCAGAAATGCTGCCTAGAAACCTTGTTGTGTACAAAGTTTGTAAAACAGCATTTATTTGAAACCAAAATCTTTTGTTAGATTACATGTGCATTTAATGTCATTTTTGATCAATTTAATACAAAAGTATTGCAAATAAAAGTATTATTTTGATTTTTTTTAAATGTCACTATTGGATATTTCATCATACATGCTCATTTCTCCATCTGTCACATTTAAATTACACTCACATTAAGTAATCTTTAGAAACATTAACAATTTGATAGCACACATAAGCAAAATTACAATTTATCTCAAAATAAATATAGATTTTTTATAATCACCATAATGTTGCAATGCTTATATTTAATTTGTATCATTTAAAAAATGACTGACTTCACAATAAAATAGGGCTGGATGATATGGCCCAAAAAATTATCACGATAATTTTTTTCATATCAGTCGATATCGATAATTATCACGATAAATGTCAATTTTTTATTTCTTACAAGTTTAAAGCCAGATTTTTGCTCCAAAATTAAATTTGTAGAAACAAGACCATTCATTTTCCTTAACAAAATAAATATCTAAATAGAAAAATGTATGTCTTAGTTTCTTCGCTGAATGCAAGCGCTATAACATTATAATCGAACATTTATCGTCTTCATATCGTTTTATCGAGGAAAATTATATCGCAATAATTATCGTTATCGAATTATCACCCAGCCCTACAATAAAGTTACATTTGTTAACACTAGTGCATGCACTGGTTGATATGAACTAACTATTAATAACCATTTAAGGCATTTATTGACCTAGAGTCAACAAACATACTATTATTCCATTGTCATTTCATCTTCAGCATTCATTCGAGAAGATTTTGCACCCCTGGCACCCAAATTCATCCATTTTGAAGCCTGAAGCTTGACATTTTAAAAGTGTATAAGAATATTTATAAATTTAACAAATGCTGAAATTGCTTAATTCAATTGTTTTATTGTTATTCCATGTTAGCTGCTGCATTAATAAACGTTAGAGAACTGTACCTTACTCTGTAAAGAACCAATTTTGGTTAGTAGCATTTATTTTTTTTTTAAAGGATGGAATTTAAATATTGGCCATACATGAAAACAACTGGCTTTTCAGTATCCTCTAGAGTTTGAATATTGGTGCATCCCTGCTTTACAGCTTCAGCTGTCTTTGATTGAAAACGCCTTTTAGCTCTTTTCCCGGCACGTCGCTCCTTTCCAGAGAACTTGAGGGAAGCTTGGGTTGATGATATTCCAGAGGAAACAAGTGTATGTAAAAAAACAAGGGCCAAGCCATTTCCTGGCGTTATGAGAGCACTACAAGGAAAGACAGGTAGAGTTTAGGAACAGCCAGAGCCTCTGGTATATTCCTTAAGGGAGAATCTGGGACGCCATACACTGCAACACCGGAAGCTATTTGGAAGCACATCAAAAGAAGAATTGTTGTATCAATGCCATGAGTGGAAAGCAACAAAGCGGTGCTAAGAAAGAGATACGCTCTCATTCTACAGCAGGAAAAGGGCTGGTTTTAACAGTAAGTGCACCATTTGATCACCAATACAGTCATTTAAGGTTAAAGACGACTAAATTACGTTCTAGAGAGCTTTCCAAACGGGAGGAAGTCGAAAATGCCCTCAATCTGTTCAGTTACTCATGTAAGGGTGTATATAGAGATCAGGTTGGACAAGTCTCTCTATCCAGGCCAATACAGTTACACCAATATTTCTCCATGAGAAGAGAGATTTGCGGAGAAAAAAACTTCTAAGAGATTAACTCGGACTCAATGGGGCTGAACTCGACAGTCCGCTCACACCCATAAGTCTCTTGTACTGAGGCAATGCGTGTCTTTGATGCTCGACTATAAGGAATCTGGAGGCGTTGCATTGAGTACAAAAGAAACCTGCAATGCTGGGAGAACCTAAAAGGAGCGAGATCCATGTGCGAGTGCCAAAGCTGGGATGTCCTTTTCACTCGTCTTCCCTCCCCCACACCAAACAGCACCAAACCACTGAATCAGAAACTTCACTCCCCCGATGTTTCCACTTCAGCTGCCATCTCTCAGGGTGGCATTAGCATCTGATCCGGGATGGCAAAGGAGAAGCAACTCCAATGAAATATTCAGCATATCCATATTTGTCCGTTGCTGAAGGAGGGATCCGGGGGGCTGGGTTGGGGGTGGTGAGGAGGTCTGACTCCCCTTAAACCCATGACATCAGCTTTTTTTCTGCTTCGCAGATTCAGAGGCCTGTGCTTTTGCAAAACCAGAAAATGACCTAAATTGACATTCATTTGGTTTGCTGGTGGTTTTAACATTTTGCGAAAAAATATACTCTTCGTCAATGCAATCTTACAAACTCGAGATCAAGTTTGTGGAGTAACTAGCATATCAAACGATAACAGGAAACAAAATTCCCTTTTGTTCATTCGCAAAAGACTGCTGTCAAAACAAACAAGAATGCATTTAAAAACAAAATATAATTTTTGAAATTATTTTCAAATGTTCAAGTGAATTTAGGCATCACAACATTTTAACGTTCTGTGTGAAAAATGGATATTAATTTTGAGATTTGACTACATTTAACTATTGACTTAATTTATGAAAAATACTAAATATATTATTCTAGATTAGCAAGATAATGTTACTAGCAGATGATGCCAAAGGTCTAATCTAAATAGTGCTGTCAAATGATTAATCGCATCCAAAAAAAGTTTTTATTTACATAATATATGTGTGTGTACTGTGTATATTTATTTATTATGTATATATAAATACACACACTTGCACGTATATATTTAAGAAAAATATGTTACATTTGTATATTAATTATATTTATATATAATCTAAATTATACAAATATATAGATGTAAATACATGCAATTATTTTCTAAATATATACTGTATGTGTGTGTATTTATATATGCATAATAAATATACACATTACACACACATTTATCACATAAACAAAAACTTTTATTTTGGATGCAATTAACCGTGATTAATTGTTTTATAGCACTAAATCTATATGTAATAATCATGGAAATTAGCGGTATATTGTCCAATACCAATAAAAGAAAAAAAACACTACAGATCAAAAGTTTGGGGTAAATATTTTTTCACATTTTCTGAATTTATTCGATCAAAAATACAGTTAAAACAGTAATAATGTGAAATATCATTACACTTTAAAATAACCATTTAGTATCGCACTATATTTTACAATGTAATGTATTCCTGTGATGACAAAGCTGGATCTTTAGAAGACTTCAGTGTCATCATTCAAACATATTGATTTTTACTTTTTTCATAATTTATTTTAATGAATAGAAACAGAAAGAAGAGAAATCTTTAGTAACATTATAACCTCCACTTCTGATCAATCTGAAAATAGACTCAGCTCGGTTTAACACATTTGACTTGTTTAAATCGATTCCATACACTTTCCCAGAAAAGCGCAGCAGTAAATGTGGAAAAAAGGCCTGCTCATGACGTGACCCATAACAAACCCCGGGCAAACGAGACATGAATCAAAACCGTCCAAACAAACAAATATCTAACCCACTTTTCCACCGAGTGCCAACGAATCCCGATCCCTCCATTATGTGCTCCAGCTGCCCAGGCGGTCAGTCGGAGGCAGCATTATGGAAACACTGTTGAGGAATGGGATGAATGGCATGGCCGTTGACCCTCCTCCACATCAAAACCCTTCGCTCGGGGAGATCAGTCCTAATCCCTGCACCAATTTAATCAGCTATCTCAACGACTCACATTACGCTTTTTAATTAGGAGCGAGTCATTGCTTCGGCATCACACCCAGCCGGAGAGCTCGCACTGCGCGGACCTCTAAGTCCCGGTGAGCTTATGTCACATATAAGATTTCACCTTAGGGAGAATAGAGAGATTGTTTTTCTTTGACTCACTTTTTAATAGACTGCAACTCCCTTCCGCCACACAAGAGGATGGGCAAGATCCCGGTGGCCCGGTCTACAATCTCACCAAGTCTTGGTTAAGAAGCAACTAGAGGACTTCTTATCAGGACTGACCGGGCTGCACAATTAACTGTAATACAACTGAATATCACAATAAGGCATTTAGTGAATTAAATATATGTGCCGTGTTTCCAGAGTGAAGCGCAGCTCTTCTTTTACCTTTCCGTTTTTTTGTGTCATTTCGGTTCACATTAAATGTGGCGGTGTCCCACATGACTACCATAAATCTTAGTATTGTAATTTTATAGCTGTACAATAAATTAATAATAATAAAATACAACTTTTCTGAAATACTCCATTATACAGTGAAATATTACAATACAACAGCATCTCTTATTTTTTTATATTTTAGTAATAATATTTTTAAATACACTAAGAGTGACATAGTACATTACTAAAATCATACATTTTCAAGCTAATTAAAATTTTAAGTTATTTTTATAGTTATAATAATAATATATTATTCTTAAATACTGTATTATACAGTGACATATTACAATAGTAACATTTATGTTTAATATTTTATTCAGTAATTTTAAATACTTTATTTTAAAGTGAAATATTACAGTAGTAATGTATTATTTTGATTGTTTTTATTTTGTAAATATATCAATAATACTTTATTATTATCATTATTATTATATAGTAACATTGATACTTATTTTTTGGTCAAACTGTGCAGCCCCACAAACAAGCACAGGCAAAAAAATATATATTCATATTTTTTATTATTATATTGTTGTTTTGACCAAGTTGTTTAGACCAACAAAAACAGTAAGTAAATAAATAAATACGTGAACTGATTAACTGATTAATCAGAGAGAGAATTAACCAAACTGCAAGGGGGTCTCAAACTTTTGATTCGCTCAGAGTTTTCAGTTGCTTCTTGAACTAATGCAGAACTTTTGTATCTCTTTTAGACTCGCCTTCCACCCTTTGAACAAAACTGCAGCCGCAGCTATTTGAAGCAACAAGCAAAATCTGTACCAACACAAGCCTCTATTCACAGGGCCAGCATCCATCAAAGGACTGGGGGGGGGGGGTGCAACAGAGGATCCCATCCTTTCCAACCAGTCCAGAAGCACTGCAAAAAAAACTAGTAAAAAATCAAAGGCCTCTACAACACCCAAGGCCAGTGATTTCAGTGCACGCCGGATGGAGTGGCCAGTGCCAAAGTGACCATATCAAAAGACCCCGGGGCCCTGAGCCACCCCCTACAGTGATCAAACAGGGACCATCCCCATAGAGAACGGAGGGGGTGTGGGACCAATGACGAGTCAAAGAAAGACACAGACTGATAGAGAGACCAGCAGAGAGAGAGAGAGAGAGAGAGAGAGAGAGAGAGAGAGAGAGAGAGAGAGAGAGAGAGAGAGAGAGAGAGAAGAGAGAGAGAGAGGAGAGTGGGGAGAGAGAGGGAGAGAGAGAAGAGAGAGTGAGAGAGAGAGAGAGGAGAGAGAGGAGAGAGAGTGAGGAGAGATGAGAGAGAGAGAGAGAGAGGAAGAGAGAGAGAGAGAGAGAGAGAGAGAGAGAGAGAGAGAGAGAGAGAGAGAGAGAGAGAGAGAGAGAACAAATGAGGCCCAGGGACGAGAAAGCGACACAAGGCAAACAGCGAGGGGTAGAGCACAAAGACAGCCGTTGCCTGGGAGAGAGGAGCTCGCAGCAGAAACTATGTCCAGATCAAGCCACTCGCCGCTGGGCCGGCCCGAGTGAGGTGAGCCCTTACTGAGCCCCGGAGGTCATGGAGAACAAAGGAGCAGAGCACTGGAAAAACAGCTGGCCAGAGCAGATCACAAATGAATGAGGAGCAAGGCATGAAAAGAAAGATCAAAAAAGGGGAGGGACGGAGCGAGAGCACGGACATAAAAGGAGGAAATGTAAAAAAATTAAAGTATGAAGCTTTCCTTAAATTAAAATCAGTGAAACTCAAAACAGATTTAGCTTTAGTTCAAATTAAATAAATAAATAAACAAAAAATCTAATATCAACTGATGACTAGGATCATTGGCCATTTTGAGATTTCTGGCATTAGCATCAACTTTTAACATTAGCTGCTTTCTAATACTTTCGGTGAATTCGGAGTAAAACAGTTTTGAGTACTTGTGTCAATCAAGTATGAAATGCTGAAATTAAATTATTGGTAAAGTACTGTCGAAAAACAAGATATTTCATGAAACTCTGAAAGGTCAAAAACACTGGGTAAGGTCAAGTGTAGATTTGAAATCAGTAAACTGTGAAAACTAGCACTTTATCATCACAACACTGGGAAAAAAATAACAAAAAATAATTCATTATTTTTTCTGCTTGCATATCAGTCTGACTATATAATAATAATAATTTGTTCTTATTATTAAATTTAAGAAATATTACTTTTTCATTGTATAAAAATGTACTACATTTACATTTATGCATTTAGCAGACGCTTTTATCCAAAGCGACTTACAGTGCATTCAGGTTATACACTTTTTTTTTTCAGTACATGTGTTCCCTGGGAATCGAACCCACAACCTTTGCGCTGCTAACGCAATGCTCTACCACTGAGCCACAGGAACACATACTAATACTAATATATACAAGTGTCAAATAAAGTTTGCACTTAAGACAAGATATCAGCACTGTGTGCAGAGAAGAACGTGAAGCCGTGTAGAAGCGCTTCGACACATGTGCATCCACTCATATGGTAATCAAAGTACGGGAAGGCCACACCACAATAACACACACACACACACACACACACACACACAACACACACACCCACCACACACAACACTCACACACACACACACACCACCACACACCACAACACACCACACACACACACACCACCAACACACAACAACCAACACACACACACAACACACACACACACACAGGTTTCACACACCTCACCACACACCACACACACAGCGTACAAAACACACACACACAAATCAAAAACAAACACACACACACACCACACACACAAAGCTTACAAAACACAAACACACCACACGGTTAAAAAACACACAAGCACACACACACACACACCACACACCACAATAACAACACACACACAACCACAGTTAGTTACACACAACACACACACACCCACACACACAACACACACACACCACACACACACACACACAGACCACAGACACACAGTTACAAACACCACACACACCCACACACACACACACACACACACACACACACAGCTTAGTTACAAAACACAACACACACACACACACAGACACAGACACACACACACACCACACACACACACACACACACACACACACACAGCTTTAGTTACAACACACACACACACACACACCACACACACCCCACACACACACACACTTAGTTACAAACACACACAACACACACACACAAAAACACACACACACACACACACACTAGTTAGGTTACAAAACAAACACACACCACACCCAACACACACACACACACACACACACACACACACAACCACACTTAGTTACACACACACACACACACACACACACACACACACACACACACAAAACTTAGTTACACACACACACACACACACACACACACACACACACACACACACAACACACACACACACACACACACACACACACACACACACACACACACACACACACACACACACACACCACAGCTTAGTTACAAACAAACACACACACACACACACACAACACACACACACACACACACAACATCACACAGATGTAACACCGATTTCCGCTGCTTAGGAGAAATGACAGACCAAATTTTTCCATCTGGCTGGAAAAAAAAAATTCCAAAACACCTGCAAATGTTTACAAGGTGTTCCCTCAAAAAGTATTCTATATGGTTGCTTTTTATTAATTCTGAATTAAATAGAACTGCTTTATGTTGGTCGGACTTTGCAAAAACACACTATATGATTTAAATCAGACTAAAGCGTTTAAATGGCATTTTAAGCACAAGTTATTGCTTTAGTCTGATTGAAACTGAAGGATGTAAATGCACTGCTTCAAAAGGAAACGGTGGTTCAGATCCATCCCAAGCAGTCTAAGACAGGTCAACATGAACCAGAGCAGATACAATTAATTCCCAGTCCTCGACCAACACGGTTCCTTCGAGAAACAGGCCTATTATTCTTAAGGACTGTGAGAGGTCTTCTGGGGTTAGCGGTGGGCTGGACGCGGTCGGTCGACTGAATTCCACCAAACATTTGTACAGCAGCAATGAGAGCAGGCTACACAAACAGTGCTTTGTTCGGATCCAGAATGCTGCCAAAGGTAAGCCAAGTATGTCTGCTTGGCAAACACAGAGAGCACCGAGAGGTCTGGAGAAGAGACGCGCCTCGAATGCTCAAGAGTTAAACATCAATCTTCTCAACAATGTTCACATACATCACACACCGGGCACAGGGAGGATCAGAGGGGGCCGTTTTCTAAAGGTAGGCTAATGGTCAACCACCTCTGATGGTGAAATGGCTTTTTCAACTCTAAAGCTAATTTACTCATTGTAATGAGCAACTCGTTCTCTGGACTTCAAGTCTGTGTGAGGGAGGTTGAAAGCAATTATGGCCCATGTGTGGACTAATCTATCTTGTGAACCGGTTCTTGATAATGATTCGCTTGAATCGATTTGCACAGCATTAGCGAGTCTTGACTGTACGGGAGAACTTGACGAGCTATACCGAGTTAATTGTAGTGCAAACATGTCCCCACTTTACGGTTTAACTCTCAAACAGCATTTCCCTCACGAATGATTCAGCGTTACAAAAAGACCTCACTATCTTGAACAATGACAAATCATATTTTTGAAATGCATTCATTACAACAAATGTCAAATTTGTATCTTTCATAACTTTTTCAATAAGACAAAAAAAAAAAAAAAAAATTGTACACAATTCACTGAAGGAGTGAGTCTGCTTTAAACGAGTCAGTCAAAAAGATTCACCCTAAGGAGTTCCTAAAGGGACATGGTGGTAGAAAAATATGAGATGGAAGAAAAAATCATATTTAAAAAACAATGCATTAAACTGAGAAATGTTGTGTTCCCTCACAAAAGCATTGAAAGATATTTTTCCTCAGACCTTATCATATGAACTTCAGAACATCTCTATATTATGATATTAGAGATGATATTTTGTGATTTTTTTCCTCCCCCAGAAAGATATAAATTAATTGTATATATTTAATTACCTTTATGTGAACGTGCCTTTTTTCCAAACAGACATAACCAAAATAAATAAATAAGGGATTCTGTACAATTCACTGGAGTCAAAAAGATCAGTGTGCACTATATGTAAATGCATCTTTGACTCATTGAAAAGAATCAGTTCATAAGAGTCATTTGTTCATGAACCAGACATCACGGCTCGCACTCTTCATGGACGCTTGCAAGAAATATTGGTGAACCCTCGCAAAATAGTTAACATATCACAAAATGAAACGGCATTGAAACACCATTTTAAATTGTGTTGCATTTGTGTTCAATTTAGTTGCATTCTATTAAAGTTGCAACTATTAAAGCCTTGATTCTATGTAACAGTTAACAAAGCTTATGATCTTACAAACCATGGAGCCACTACATCACTGCTGTGTCTAGAGACGACTATTGATCTATAGCTTTACACCACATCTTACCAAGTCATCCAGAAGAAAGCACAAGACACTAAATGCCATCGTCACATGAGCACATCTCCTGTGCCATAACAAATGCTTCATGCATATTTTATTCATATGAAGCCATTAATAAACCCTGAGGGACAACTCAACGCTGAAATCAACCATCTGTCTGTCACTTCACACGTACCTCCTGACATCTCACCGTCCACCTCACCCCAGCTGTGATGATGATCATATCTGACAGAAGTTTGTGTTTAACCTCCGGCTGCAGCACTGGGGCTCAACAGAGGAAACACAAACATGTTCTACCAACATACTGTACCTCAGAATTTACCTAAATACAGTAGCGGTTTCACTAACTGTTTTACTGCATTGTCAAGTCAGATCATTGTTCAATTAAACTCCAAGCTGGCTAATTTATGCATAAGTGAATATAATGCTGCTCAACAGCCAAACTATCTAACCAACTGATGAAGCTGATTGGCAAGGTAGGATAAGCTAGATAACCAGCACACCAAATACATTATACTAACGTATCAAACTAGGGATCTGATATATAAAAGTGACAAGTTCTGATAAGCCTCTCTCAACAATAACTTCCATCCAAACTGTGAATTTATGCAAAAAAAAAAAAAAAATGTATTTGCATATAAAACAATGCTTCCATCCAAAGGAGAACCCAGGGGACATGGTGAAACCCAGGAGGCGAATATATATATATAATATAATTTATTTTAATCAGAATCAGAAAATACAAACAGAATCGGAAGTTGCAGATCATTTATTAAATGTAAAAAATGACTTGCAGTTTACATTGTGCAGACAAAATGCACAGAAATCAAGAGAAACACGTGGTCAGACAGTTCTGGGAGGTAATAGCCAATTATACGAGAGATTTATTTGGTCACATGACTTGAGGCAAAGTAACCTGTTTGTTCGTGTGGATCTAGAAATCTGTTTGGTAACAAACAAAAAATAAATTTGTATGGTATGACTATCACAATATATGCACATCCTCTAATTATTTTTTTAATGCAAGATCCATAAAAACATGGATGGACACCAGCCTTACAATAATCTAAAACTTTCGACCTTTTGAAGACACTCATGACCTGTAAATCACATGAGCTACTGTGCTCATGATTAGCGGTTCACCTGATGCTCCACAGCCGTGCGAGAAGTGTGAAAATAAAAACACAGACGTCTATACACAGAACAGACTGCCTATTGTAGTCACCACCATCATCCTGGATCCCTTACTTGCTTTCCTCCCTGGCCTCACGTCTCTATCAGCGTCTGTACAGAAGACTCTGTTCATACTCAAACAAAGAAAGTGAGAAGCAAGCATCCTCGGCATCTCAGGCATCCTGATATTCTCTGCCGATATCAGCGTAGTGGCCTGTGCACCTTCATCTTCTCTCTTTTCTCCTGGGATAGGTGGTGCATTCAGCCTGGTCCGGGGGTTTACAGTTAACTAAAACTAGATAAAACTAAACCCCCATTTCTGTTACTTGAAAAAAAATATTATTTACTCATCTGTGCAGTCTAGCATGTGTTATTGCTTCGTTAAAAAACAACAACAAAAAAAGCAACAACGTTATTTTTCACAATTTACCTGTATTCTCTGTTTTTTTATGCCTTTATTTAATCAGGAGAGAACCTCACTGAGATTAAAAATCTCTTTTCCAGGAGTGTCCTGGCCAAGATAGGCGGCCCAGTTATACAAATACACGTACAACAAAAAACAGTACATCACAACAATAAAATATAGCATTAGAAGCATTTGCAAATCATTAAATCATTTTCTGTTTTAAATTTACTAAGAGACACCACCTGATTTAGCTGCGGTTTCATTTGAAGAGAGTTCCAGTCTGACGGTGCAGCATATTCAAATGCAGTTTTACCTAAATTAGTTCGTGCTGAAGGTACATAAAGATTATAAAAAGATAGGGAACGCAATGAATAGTTAACAACCACTTTTTGGTGAATCCAACAACAGATATAGGATGGCAAAAAACCCAGAATAGCTTTGTAAATCAATAAATACCAATGCATTTGCCTTCGAACAGCAAGTGAAGACCAGGCAACTCTATTATAGAGTATACAACGATGTGTAGGAAATTTACAATCCGTAATAAATGTAATAAATCCTGTTCCTTCTCTGATGAACGCTCTGATGATTTCCTGCTTTTATGAAGCCCCTCCCTCAGAAATACACGATGGGCTCTGATTGGTTAGCTGGCCCAGTGTGTTGTGATTGGCTAAACCTCCTAGTGCAGTTCAGACATGTCCCGCCCCTCAGCTCAGCGGCATGTGCTCCGGTTGTATTGTAAACAATGGCGTTGTCAATATTGCTTATCAATTTGAGCCCGAGTGAGACCCAGCGAATATTAATGAAGAGGATCGCGCAGAACATGTGCAAGCACACGGCTCTTAATGATATGTTTTTTGTGGTCTCATACGTTTACATACGCTGTTATTTGTAAACGCTACTGCTTATGTTAGCTTTTAATATACAGTTTTAATCCTGATTGAAGCGTTAATACAGCACGGCAACCGCATGTCTCATAGCTATGTGAAAAATATCTGTCTGTCTATACACAAAGTGTATAATTGGAATATAGTTAATTGGAGCTGATGATCTGATGATCTGAGAGAGAGATGCAGAGCAGGGGACGCGAGGAACAGGATTAAGAACGCTGCTTTAGAACATTGATTTGGAAACTTTTAGATCCATTAGAATCGTTAGAAGACAGAATTAACAGATTTTTTTGTGCACCCCTAGATTTAACAGCATGGCAACAACTCTTCCTCTTCTCTAAAGCAGCGCAGCATGACCCCGCCCACTTTGTTGCATGTTCTCGGGGGCGGGGTTTATGTAAATTATGAGTTTGTGACATCACAAACCCAGAAAGTAACTCGTTGTAGTCCCTACGAGCCGTTTTTGTAGCAATCAACCACCCTTTTAAAGTACTAGTATTGCAAAAGCAGAAGTCCCCCCCCTCTCTCTGGCCACTCAGCTTATCAGAGGCTCATCTCCGGCACATACCATTCGCTCGGGCCCATCCGGTGAGCTCTCTGGTTGGCAAGAGAAGCCCTCTCAGCCGCTTTGATGTGCTGATGGTTCGGCGGCTCGCTCTGCAGCTGGTGATAGCATCAGAGCAAGCCTCTCTTGGGCCGGTGTGCCACGCTATGATAACAGGAGGGTTGATAAGAGGAAATACAAGCTGTCATGAGCAACACGTTGAGTCTGCCAACTCAGAGGGACAGCTGAAGATGCAGAGAGACACACAGAGATAGAAAGACCATGCAAATGAAGAATAAAGACCCATGAAAGTGCTCATCTGACTTGTGTCAACGTGTGCTGCTTCTGCAGTGGAAAACCGCTTTCAGGTTTTATATCATTTTTTCGCATTTGTTATAGATCTTATTGTGGCCAATTCATTTGTGCATATTTTTGCTTTTTTACATAAAATGTTATCAAAATGCCATCACTGGACCTTACAGTGAAATATATATCTGGAGACAAATATACTGTACAATAAGTGTTAATTTCAGTATAATAGTTTTCACTAATATTTTGAATTAGCTTTTATTATTTATAGTTATAATTATTATTATATTTATTTATATTTTCAGTTTTAGCTTTATTTCAGTATTAATTGTATACTCATAGTTTTCACTAATATTTTTTATTAGCTTTTATTTATTTATTTTCAGTTTTCGGGTTAATTTAGTTTCATTTTTATTTATTTTTTCCACATTACAATTTAGGTGTATTTATTTATTTGTTTGTTTAATTATTTCAGTTAGCTGACAAGCAACTTTTCTAATTTTCATTTATGCTAAGCTTTTCATTTAATATTTATATTTTATTTCAACTATACAAAAATCTTGAATTTTATTTACAATAATATCAAGCATCAAGACCCACAAGCAAACATGAGGTAAACGAGCAGCTTTAACGTCACTCCAGAGACTCTCTACCCAACATCCACAGCGCTTCAGCTCTTCAACTCAAATCAGAGAGCTAACCTGATTCTGTAATAAAGTCATGAATAAAGCAGGAGCATTCACTTTGGTGGTGTAACCGGGTCAGTACAACCTTCTACCCTCTAAAAGTCTAACACATGGATTCAAGTAAAGAGGTCACAATCCACCATGAGACCATATACGAGACTCTAGTGTTAAGGGTGAATCCCAATTCTCTGTCTTACCCCTTCCCCTTAGTTTAGCGTGTTCACGTGAGAGTAAGGGCTAATTCTGGTTTTGATCGAGGGGTAGGGGTAAGGGGAAGGGGTAGATACCCCTTAAAACCAAGCATTTTCACGAGCTTACTTGAAACCAAGGGTACCCAGAACACACTGCGGCCAGATCATCCAGAAGTTTTCCATAAAGTAATTTCGCTTAAATAATTGATTTAAAATTACGAGTCTTGTTTTGTGCTCTACACAGTCCTGTAACTTACATATATATTTGCAACCATGCTCTTAATTGAAACGTTTTTAAAATCGCTATTTTTCCACGCTAACGTTACATTGCTGATTTGCACAACAGTCCCGCGTTTCTCTGACTAGAGAAAACATCACTACAAACCCACGCAATCGACACGACGACAAACACACACTTTTAGACGGAAAACATCACTTTAACACCCACTTTAGACGGAGAGTTTGTGATCAACAAACACACACTTTTAGACGGAGAGTTTGTGATCAACACTTGTCTCCTCTGGTGACGTAGCAGCAGCTAGCGACGATGTATGATGACGTAACAGTAACCAAGTGCCGTCTCATTTCATAGGGGTATGTTTTCACCCCTAGCGCTTACCACTCGGTTTCGAGGGACACGGGCTAGGGGTAAGACGAAGGGGAAGACAGAGAAATGGGATTCACCCTAAATATCCTAAAACAACAAGCTAAAGTGATGCTTATGTGTTCATTCTGAACGAGTTAGGCCTTTACAGCTGGCAGGAGAAACAGCACAGATACATAAAGCAGAAAGTAAAATAATGTGCAAGAATAATTTCAAGTGAAGACAGATGGAGAGACAATATATGGGTGATGATATAACGGAATAACTATGACACACACAATAAAACACTGACTAATGTTTCCAAACATACTGAGTGAACATCTGAAGTACCAAGAAGCATGTCACGAATGCTCAAACTCGATATGAAACAAACATCGTGTTGCTTTTTCTTCTCATGACTTAATATGAGTGAAAGAGCTTCTTAAATGAGAGAGTAAATGAGTAGGACGGGACATGATTTTGTCCATCGGGAATTGATTGGATCGTTTGCTAATTGCATGCCATCAGAGAAAAAAAAATGTTGTTGCGAGGGGAAGTTAATGTTTTTGATTAAAGCTTATTATAATAAACACTGCAATATTCCATACAAGTTTCATGCTGACTTTGAACAACGTCTGAAAATAAATATAGGCAACATATCTCAGACACATTAGCAGCACATTCAAAAGACAAGCGGTGTTGAAATTACACCGCCAAGGCACAACACACAAATCACACGGTATAAATCACAGAATAATACAGAATCATCATCTCGTATTATTCCAGCGAATACTGACGCCTCATGTGTGGTCTCGAGGTCTATCGACAGAAGAAGCGTGTTCGTAAGATCCTCCCGTATGGAGCACAGAACAGTAGATAAATAAAATACAGGGGTTCAAATCCTGCCAAAAGAAGCTGTAACGAGTGTTAAACACATGCACTCAGTCAAAGCCAGCAATGGAAACAGTGAGAGAGGGATTTTACAACCTTTAGAAACGGTCGTATCAACAAACAGCAGATCTCTGCAGCCTGTAAGAATAAACCCGTTTGAGGTTTGACCCACGCACATGTCTCCATCACCGTAATCCATGTCCATCACAGCAGCTCGAACCGCACAGCTCTACGATTGTGTTTGAAGAGAATAAAACCGTTTGAGGTTTACACACTAGAAGTCTCCATCACCGAAATCACATGTCCGAATCAATCACAGAGTGTGTAACTTACAGAGCTCTCCCAAAAATACAATAATAATCAATACAAACACAGAAATACAACATTAAATCAACTAGAAGTCAAAATCACAATCCAGGTCAGGAATCACAGGAGGTGCTTTCTTTAACTATAGATATCCCAAAAATACAATAATAATCAATAAACACCGAAATACACATTTAAATCAACTAAACAAACACAGTACAGGAATCAGATCTCCAAAAATACAATAATAATCAATACAGGAGTGTGCACTATAGAAATACAACATTTAATCAATATAACATACAAACACAGAAAATACAACATTAATCACTAGAAGTCAAAAATCAGTGTGCCTATAGTCCAAAAATCAATAATAATCAGATGCAAACACAGAAATACAACATTTCACCGAATCAACTAGAAGCTCTCCCAAAAATACAATAATAATCAGTCAGAAATCAATCACAACTTTTAACAATAGAAGCTCCCCAAAAATACAATAATAATCAATACAAACACAGAAATACAACATTTAATCAACAGAGCTTTAAACTATGCTCTCCAAAAATACATAATCATCAAATACAATACAACTTTAACAACTAGAAGTCAGAATCACACAGAATCATTCACAGGCTTTTAACTATAGCTTTAACTATAGCTCTCCCAAAAATACAATAATAATCAATACAAACACAGAAATACAACATTTAATCAACTAGAAGTCAGAAATCACAGTCCAGGAATCAATCACAGGAGTGTGCTTTAACTATAGCTCTCCCAAAAATACAATAATAATCAATACAAACACAGAAATAAACAAACAAACAGGAATTCACATTTTCACAGCCAGCAGCTGATTCCAAACATGTTTTAATTTCTGTGAGCAATATCATATCTTATGAAGTTTGCAGCAATACACAATACTGAAATTCTGACCAGTAATTATTTTCATGATATGGTCATAACCATTAACCAATACGTTTATAGCTATAATTCAAGATTATAAATCTAAATACAAGTCAATTTAGTCGACTCAATCCACTATAGGAAAAAAAATCAGTATGGATATTAAATTAGAAAAAAGAGGGACTACTGAGACACTATTTCAGTACCTGAAAATATAAACGATGGGGTCTGAAAGATGCATTTATTTATTATTAAGAAAAAATTACTTTAACTTGATCAAAAGTGACAGTAAGACATTTGAGTGACATTTAATATATGTCTAAATATTACTATTGCTATATTATAATAGTCTAAATATATTAAAGATTCAAAATATATCATATTTAAATTTAAAAATCTAAATTACATTTTTAATAATTTAAATATAAACTAATATATTTTAATTTAAAAAATGATATTATAAATATTTAAATAATTTGAATATTATACTTAAAATTAAAATTGTTATTTTCAGTAATAAAATGAATTACATATTTTTGTTGAATATTTTATTAATATGATTTTTATATAGTTTACATAAAAAATAATATTAACATTTCAGAATATATTTTATAAATAATTAGTAAAAACAATAATTTAAAATAAAATAAAAATATATACATTTTATTTTAAACATTGTAATATTATAATCAATTTAAATTTATTAAGAAAATGTATTAAGAAAAAAGTACATTAAATTGATCAAAACATTGAGACATTTATGATACAATACAGTCTCTGCTGTTCTTTAAAACTTTGTTTACTGAACCCTGAAAAAGATCAAATAAGATCTGTCAATGTTAAATTCAGTGATTTTAAAGAAAACAATCAATAAAAAGTAACATCTCCACAATAATATTCAGCAGCACAGCTCTTTTCATCACTGATCATAAGAAGCACATTTCTTGAGCACGTATTAGAGTGATTTCTGCAGGAGCGAGCGACACTGAAGACTGGAGTAATGGCTTTTACTGTGTTTCTGATCAAATAAATGCAGCCTTATTTCCTTCTTTAAATAGGAGACCCAAGTTAGAGTTTACACTCGCTCACTCACTATTACTACACAGAAAGCCGTTCTTGTGACGGCGTGTTTGTAGTCACAGGAGCGGTCAATATATTATCCACACAATGATCTACTCGTCTGATGGAGTGCCACCGTTTCCTTGCGCACACTTCAAAGAGCAGCACGCACACACACTGTACCTGTATAAACTTTACAAGACACAGAGTCAACTCTGTTCCACCTGTTGTGTACTTTAGGAACACCCGATGTGTGTGTGTGTGTGTGTGTGTGTGTGTGTGTGTGAGAGTGTGTGTGTGTGTGTGTGTGTGAGAGTGTGTGTGAGAGTGTGTGTGTGAGAGTGTGAGAGTGTGAGAGTGTGTGTGTGAGAGTGTGTGTGAGTGAGTGTGTGAGTGAGTGTGTGTGTGTGTGTGTGTGTGTGAGTGAGTGTGTGTGTGAGTGTGTGTGTGTGTGTGTGAGAGAGAGTGTGTGTGTGTGTGTGTGTGTGTGTGAGAGAGAGTGTGTGTGTGAGAGAGAGTGTGTGTGATGTGTGTGTGAGAGAGTGTGAGAGTGTGTGTGTGTGTGTGTGTGTGTGTGTGTTGTGTGTGTGTGTGTGTGTGAGTGTGTGTGTGTGTGTGTGTGTGTGTGTGTGTGTGTGTGAGTGTGTGTGTGTGTGTGTGTGTGTGTGTGAGTGAGTGTGTGTGTGAGTGTGTGTGTGAGTGGTGTGTGTGTCATCAAAATGAGAGAAGCGATAACACCGGGAGAAAATCAGGACCTAATCATATTTAGCGATTCCATGATAAAATGAAAACCCCAAGCGTCCTGATGCCCAAATTTAGACGTCAAGTATTTCTCCTTCACCCGTCTTGTCCAACGAACACCTCCACCTTTATTTGTGCAGGGGTGGATTTCGCTGCAGGCCTGAGATTACATCACCAGCCGTTTGTGGTGCAGCTTTAACAGTCAGGCATTGCTCAGCCAGCTCTTTGAAGAGCCGCCGGGGGCCTTTGATCTGAGCGTGCTCAGTGGCCGATCCTATCAGCTCCGGCGGCACATTTGTGCTCAACCCAGAACCAGATTCCAGAGCCACCTCTCTCTCTCTCTCTCTCAGGTCTGACGGGTTATGTGTAATGAGGTAAAAGGAGAGGGAAGGGCCTCCACGCAGCAGTAAATCCAGAGAAAACCTCTGCATGCGTGTGAAAAATACCACATAAATAGACAAGGTGTTGAAAGTCATCTCAACTCAGCGTGGAACGGCCCGGGGCAGCACAGCCAAAAACACATAGAAGATACAGACGGACTGTTTTAATATGTGCTGATAGATAACTAGTTTATTCATGACAAGTGAGAACTTACACAAATAAAATAAGAAATTCTGAAAATAAAGCTACTACTACTAAAAGTATGTTAATATAGCACTATAGCTATATTATAATTATTTAACATATATTAAATATTCCAAATAGATTTCAATTTCAAATATTACAGTAAAAAAATTTAATTTAAATAGAAACATTTACTTTTCAAACATATTTAAAATACTTAAAACGAAAGTTTATATTTTAACTAATTAAAAAATAAATATATATATACACATACACACATATGATTTGTAATATAGCTTAAACTAAAAATAATATTAATGAAATTTGATGAAATAGTTTAGAAATAAATCAGTAAAAATAATGAATTTGCATAAAATAGAAAAATCGATACACTATTTTAAACATTATAATATAGTAAATATTGAGATTATCTTATTTAAAATGAAACGTTAGTTTTAACTAATTTAAAAAAATTTAAATGGATTAAAAAACACCTATGTTTGTTAAATATAATATTACACTATAAATATGATATTTTAATATATTTAATACTAAAAGTAAAAATATGTATTCACTTAAATATACAGGAAATGACAAAATAAACACTATTATAAGTTTATAATATCATATTTAAAAAAAATATATATATATACATATATATATACATACATACACATATATATATAATATATATACATACATACATACATACATATATATATATACACACACACATATATATACACATACATATATATAACATAACTAAACCAAAACAAAACGGGCTAGTCTACCGATATATGAACCTGAGAAGAGTATATCCGAAGCAAGCAAAGAGGCAAATCTAGATCTCTCAGTTAAAAACACACTCCTTGGGGGGGATTCCTGGCCAAGCAGAGATAAATCTACCTCCTTTATACAGTACAGAGCGGTTGAGAACATTAAGCAAAGAGACCAGACAGCCTAATCTTTCAAAGCCGCTATACCGAAGGGACGCTGAACATCTCATTAAAGGGGAGCCAGGAGACGGTGTCAGGCGTTGTAGTCTATTTCAGAAAGCGCAGAGAATCAACGCCTTGGACGAGAGGTGCGCATTCATTCATCTATGACAACATGAACACCTGGTGACCATGGAAAACATCAGGGGACCAATTAGGAGAAGACAGAAATGATGATCCATCACAGAGAGAGGAGGACTTTCTTAATATAACAGAGACCCAAATAAACACTTTAATAACTGGGTTACAAGCAGAACTTATCTGTACCTCCACAAATCAGTTAGGTTTTTCTTCAGATGCGTTACAGCCAGTTCACAACACAGAAATATGTGACTCTGGACCACAAAACCAGTCTTAAGTGTCAGGTTTTCCAAATTGGGACTCATACATCATCTGAAAGCTGAATAAATAAGGTTTGTTATGATAGGACAATATTTGAAAATCTGAGGGTGCAAAAAAAATCTAAATATTGAGAAAATCACCTTTAAATTTGTCCAAATTAAGTTCTTAGCAATGCATATTACTAATCAAAAATTAAGTTTTGATATATTTACAGTAGGAGATTTACTAAATATCTTCATGGAACATGATCTTTACTTAATATCCTAATGATTTTTGTCATAAAATAAAAATCTATAATTTTGACTCATACAATGTATTTTTGGCTAAGTGGTGAAAACATAAGCGTTCGGCGTAATATTCCAGTGGAAATCTTCCGTCTTGTGTAATTCTCGGCTGGGGTGTTTTTCGGTATACTTTGAACCCGGTGTTCTTGAACTCAAGGCGGCGGCGGCATATATGATAAGCAGAGACGCGGTCTTAAAACCAGAGGATTTCATGACTTGCTAAATATTAAGTGAAGTGTGGATTTTGTTTGCTTGACTTGAATGAGAACGGTCTTAAGACTATCGCTGAACCCACCGGCGAGGTCAATCAAAGAGCAAGGAGCAACACAAATGGCACGAAGGATGACAACTTTTCTAAATGTGCTATACACCAATAAAAGGGAAACCTGTAAGTTATATACTGTTGGTGCATGAGGCCAGAGACACTGCTATCACTCGATGACTGCAAACCATTAAACACCATAGAAAATGAACAAGGTGTCATATTGTACAATATTGTTTAAAAGTGCAGAGTGTGTAAGCTTTTATGTTTTTGAAAGAAGTCTCTTGTGCTCACTAAGGCTGCATTTATTTGATCAAAAGTACAGTAAAATCATTATTGCAGTTAAAATTTTCTATTTAAATATATTTAAGTTTAATTTATTTCTGTGTCGAAAAGCAGTCTTCTTCAGTGTCACATGATCCATCAGAAATATTTTTTTTAGGATTCTTTAATTAATTTAAAATGATCAAAATAATAATAATAATAATAATACTGACCATAATATTTTGAATGGTATTATGTGTGGGAGGCAAAAAAAACACATACCTACTCAACTACTGCTTTCTAAAAAAAAAGATTTGAATTTGCTTAAATAATCTCATAAGAATCAACAATGTTCACTTTCCCAGTGTTATTCTGTCACTCATTCATTCTTAATACTGAAGAACGTAAATGATCAATTACATGAAAAAACTTCAATCATTAATCCAAAATATGACTTCAACTCCGTAAATGAAGACTTGATTCACGTGCTTTCCATCATGACCTAGACTTGACTTGAAATCTTGAACGAAAGCTTGAATCAAGTCAAGTCTAGGTCATGATGGAAAAGATTTGAACCCGGTTTGAAGCTGCAGGGCTGGTTGAAGTCATATTGTGGATTACTGAAGTCTGAAATTAAATCTCTTCCTCAAGACATGATCCGAGACTTTTCTGAGACCCCTCGTCTACATGACGGGAAAGAGTCCCTGGAGAGCGAAGAGGAAAAGGAAACGTGCTGAGGAAAACCTTCAAGTCTAGGCTAACTGGTTAAGCAGAAGGGCAAAAGGCGGCGAGTAGCATACAGAGTCAGGACATGACAGAGCGGTTAATGGCGTGATGAGTACAAGGCAGAGAGACCGAACACTTAGAGATTGAAAAAAACAATGCGTTTTGGACTTCAGCCGTTCGTCAGCACATTCCTGAACGACAACAAAGCATGCCTGAGCCTCTGTGTGCGCCCAGAGCATTGTCATTTCATAACCCTCTGCCCCCACCGCAGCTTTGGAGAAGGAGAGACTAAATGAAGGCAATAGAAGCATATGGCGCTTTTCCACTGCATGGTACGGCACGGTACGGTTCACTTTTGGGGGGTTTTCCACTGGGTACTGTACCTGGTACCTGGTACTTTTTTAGTACCACCTCTGCCGGGGTTCCAAGCGATCCGTACCGTTACCAAAACGTGACGTGTAAACTCTACTGATCACTGATTGGCCGGAGAGAATCGTCATTACTGCGTCACTGCGACACGAGCCCCTCCTCTACAGCCCGACCCGCTAGATTTAAATCAGCACAGCCAGCGAAGGATCGGACGCAGCTTTTGTTTGAACAAACGCACCTTTTTGTATCAACCACAAAATAGCAGTGTCGTTGTCTGTTGAGGAAGTTCAGACGTTCCTCTCGTTGATAGCCGAGGAGCGGATCCAGTGAGAGCTTGATGGGCGACGCGGAATTAAAAAGTCTTGTGTATATACTTTTGCACTTTGTATATTTTTAGAGTATGTCTTCTGTTTATATTTTTACCTTTGTATCTGTGTTTTGCTTCAATTAAAAACAATCTGATCGAATAAGTGTACCTCCAGACTATATTAAATATGTATTATTGTATGAGCACGTAATGAACCTCTTGAAAAAGACAAATGATTAATGCCACGATTATAAAAACCATCACATAAATAAAAAAACAAGGGATACATTGAACATTTTGAAATATTATTCAAAAGTTTATTGATAATTCACAGAACATTCTACATGAATTGTTAACTATTCAAGTAACGCAGCACACCTGCCCTCTACAGCCCGTGGCACTGCACCACAGCATTGTCATGGGGGTAAATCACAAGCATTCTCATAGTCCTCTCCATTGCTGTTAAAACCATCCACATGCCGAGAATGAAGAACACCATTCCGTCGATATGCTCCTTTGTTGTGAGTTTGTTTGTGGCGCGTTTATGATGATGTCACGGCAGTAGAGGCGGCGCCAATATAACGACACGTGAATAATCCCGCCCACTCTAAAGCGGTACTAAACTGCAGTGGAAACGCAAAACCGACCCGAACTGAGCCGTGCAGTACCGTAACGAGCCGTGCCGTACCATGCAGTGGAAAAGCGCCATTTGTAGCTTATAAATGTGGATTCCAAAAAGCCCCACATTTAACACTTGGAACAGAGTTTCTAGAGGCTTAACCATAGCAACTGGAATGATGAGCTAATCAATCTGCGTTGTCAGTCACCATCAGGACCGCTCTTGCCTCTCAAGTGAACATCCAGTCCTTGTGAATGAGCTTTGATGGGGGGGTTCGAGGAGAAACAGCGGAGCGATCTCTTGCGCCTTCGCAGGATGCAAGAATAGGAAAGTCTCTTCACGGAAAACACAACTAAAGAATCCATACGTAGACCTGCGCCGGGTAAAATAAAGAATGTTCTATTCATTTCTGCCTATTTGCGCCGTAAGAAAACAAACACTAAAAAAGTGCATCGGAGTGAGGCAGACAGTGGTAAAAAGAAGGAAGACAAAAACAGTTTCATCTTTTCTACTCCGGCAGAGGAAAAAAAGAAGCCTCAAATTACTTTGGCAAGGCTCTGAAAGGGTTAGCGTCTTTAAATACAGCTGCCACCACAAAAGCAATAAATGGAAAAGTAGTCGTGCAGCACTTTTAACCTTTTAAACCCACGGTTGTTGAATATTGCTACTGTTGCTGAGGACAGGGAGGGGTCCGTGTTTTTGGGTGCCCGCTGTCTCGTGGAGGGCCGCTCTGGACTCTCATGGTTTCAGTCTGTGGGAAAAGCATGCAGACTCTTTAGGCCAAACCAAGCTCTCATTATGGTCCTAATTTAAGAGCACAGCTACAGCGAGCTTTGAGGAGAGACGCTGTATCAATTACGCCACGGATCGTGGGCTGACTTTAACAGATTTTGTAGTCCTAAAGTGCAGTTTATGCATCTAGGAACGAACCCAGACCTCAAATTCTCAACACCGCAAACAAGGAAAGTCGCCTCGTGGTCTGTTAAAAGAATAGCAGCAGTAGTAGTTGCTTACTGTTGGCAATCTTGCATTTAGCAGGCTCTTAAAGAGATAAAACACCCTCATGTAGGGCCCTATGATTTCCCCGATGTTTCCGCATGGCCGGAATCCAGTCATAAAAACTGAATTTATTGTATAACGCAGAATGTCACGGAATTTGCACATTTCTGGATGATTAAATCAAAAGTAGGTTGGTAGACTTAAATCAAAACACAAGTGTTTGTGAATATTAAGCTGTAAAAACACCATTTAAATTTGAATCCTGCATGTTCTGTGTGAATGAATGGAGCAGACGCACGGTTTTGTTTACTACACACACATACTGATCGCTGTGTTTTCAGTCGCTGTCGCCTCAATATATGAGCACATGAACATGATCTCTAGAACTGCTCTGAGAGTCACTTCATCAGCATTATACCGTTACCTTTGAGAAAAACTATATCATATCATATACAAACAGAAACTTAAAGGCCTTCACAGCAACCTGTCAAAATAAAAGTTTAACTTGAAGAAACTTTGACAGAAATACATGACTTAAGGTAATAACAGTACTACTACTACTATTAATAATAATATTTATATTCAATAAATGAATATTCTTACAATTAAAACATTATTTTCCAGATTTTTTTTTACCAGAAATATAAACAGACATGAAAAATAAACTCATGAAAAAAAGTTAATATTTTTTTATAAAATCAAATAATTAGAGATGCTTTTTTACTATTAACATTTATTGAAAATATTAAAACGGAAACCAGAAAATTAATGCAAAACAGAATTTGGATCAAAATAAAACTGAATCTGAGTTTATTTCACAGGGCCTTAAAAAATAGTTTTGCTAAAATTCTAATACATTGCTATTAAATTGTGTACGTTTTATAATTTCAATTAATTAGACATGTTTTTTTATTAATATTTTTTAATTTAACCATTAAAACAGACTCTTGAAAAACTACAACAGAAAACAAAGAGAATACAGAGAAATTAAAACAGAAAAAAAAATTATTTGGACAAACATAAACATATTTCATAGGGCCCTACTCTTATCATTCCAGATCTGTATGAGTGTCTTTTTATGCAGAAAACAATGATACGTTGAAGAACGTTGGGGTCCGAATCAACATGTGTTTGTGTTTCTTCACAGACATGCAGGTTTGGAACAACAGCTATCCCATTAACCTCTGTGATCACGGAGTCAGTGAGCTGATCTCGAGACTGGTTCATGAACAAGTCATTTAAACCAGTTTTGTGAACGCAATCATTTCATTCGATAAGAACGATTCCTTCCTTCACACATTGAACAGCACTACTCACACTAACTCAGTGTACCGAGGCCGAGATCTCAGTTAACTGCAGCACATTTCAAATGACTTCAGAAATTATGAATTGTGCAAGTTGCATGGACCAATTTTATGACATTTTTAAAACGTCAAAGGCTCAGTTCCATTTAAATGTAACGAGATTGGAAAAAAGTGACCAGAATAGATCTACTTATAAGTTCCACAGAAAGAATAATGTAATATGGATTAGAAAAAGCACGATGATATATTAAATAACCACAGATTTTTTAATTGACGGGTGAACTATATCTTTGAGAGAAACAGAAAACTCACTCATAATAATAAATGTTGTGTTTATGCATAAAAAGTGATCAGAATCGATCACCCGTTTCTCTGTTCTCTATGCGGATTGAAGCTATGTCTTTCATATGGTCACTTCTATGGTTCAGTGTCATGTCCCTCCCTTGATTTCCCTCAGTATCATAAACATCTAAATCAGATGTGCTAAGCATTGCAGTACAACAAGAAACAGCAAGACACCAACGAACACAAGCAAAGACTCACATCCCAACCAAAACCATTCCACTCAAAAACAAACACGAGTCATTTTCCAATCCCAACGCGTTTCACTCCCACAGTTACCAGCCTGAGAACACGGTTACGTTCCCACAGCCAGTTCTTAATGAGGACAGTGTTTAAACGCACCAGACTGAAGCGCTGCTTCTGCTGCAGGAGTCATCCATCAAGGTATTTTAGGTCAGGCATGTGTGGATACGACACTACGGTGAATGTGGAGATGACAACATGTCAACACCTGCACCGCCAGCGCTCACAGATCATTTCACTTCACTTCTGTTTGTATAAGGGACTTTCAGCAGTGACGGTCATGAACTACACGCAATCATGTCTTAGTTATGATGTAGATGAGAGATAAATCCAAACGCGTCTGGTGTCATGCAGAGTTGTTGTGACACTCATTATCTTGCTGAAAAATGAAAGACAGGTGCAACTTATGACAACCACAACTGGCAATGGAAATATATATCAAGACTTTTGTTGCCATTGGTTTAGTCCCATCAATACAGCTCAAGTAGAAATAGCACTATACAATAGTTTTCCTTTAACTCTGTTATTTGTAGATCTCTCTTGCATTTTATACTCTTGTGTTCGAAATCGGGGTTGATAAGATTTGTAATGTTTTAGTAAGCCTCAGCAAGGCTGCATTTAGTGGATAAAAACTGTAATATTGCAAAACGTTATTACACAAAAATATTGAATAACTGCTTTCTAATTTCATAAATTGTATAATTCAATATAATTATTTTCCAGTGGAGGCAAAGCAGAATTTTCTGAAGTCATTACTCCAGTAATAAATGAATAATATACAATGTCATCCTTCAGAAATATTTTAATATGCTGATTTGGTGCTCAAGAAACATTTCTTGTCATTATCAACGTGGAAAAACAGCTGTGCTCCTTAAATTAATAATTGTGGAAACTTTTATTATTGTGGATTTTTTTTCTTTCGGGATTCTTTGATGAATAGAAACTTTAAACAAATAACAGCATTCATTTGAAATATAAATATTCTGTAACATTAGAAGAATCTTTAGTGTCACTTTTGATCAATTTAATGCATCTTCACTGCATAAAAATATTATTTAAAAAAAACAGTACAGACCTCATACTTTTGAACAATAGTGTATATTAACTTATATTATTGCAAAATACCATTCAGCATTACACAATAAATATTAAAGTCAAAAGTCATAAAATCAACTGATGCTGAGAGTGGAAAAACATGCACGCACACACACACACACACACACACACACGCACACACACTAATGTAAAACATTAAAATTAATTCTTTATGCATACAGTTTAACCTGACATCCTTAAAACATTTAGAAGTTGTCATTTCTGTGTAATAATGTACAAATCAAGGACAAAACAAAGCAAAAGAAAAATCACATTAGCACTGGTTACACTAAACTAGAAAACTCAGCGTATAAAGGACAACGCTATCAAAGCATACAGCAAACCAGCATTGTTTGAATGTGTAATGTTCCACGTATAATGATCCGGGCCTAAACTTTAACACGACCTGCAATCACAAGACTTTGCATTTTACAAAAACAATATTTCAGACAATTCAAATGTAGTAATCAGGCATCAGTATATTGGCCTTATGAAAACCACAGTTAAACATAAGTACAGTCCAAACATGAAGCTGTATTTCAGGTTAAATATTGTAACCTTTCAGCCTTTGAAAAAAATACATAAAGCCAAAACGCTCAAAGCACTTCGATTTCTATAATAAATGTATGTAAAAACCAACAGCTATCTAGTCTCCACTGGAGAAAAGACCAAGGAACTGGCAGTAACGAAACACTATATTCAAAACACAATCAGCACGACCTTTCCAAGAGAGAAACCACAACTACAGCGTGTAAGATTTATTTAAAACGCACTGATTTTCATGCAATGAGACCAAATGGAGGCAATCGAGGTTCTAGCCAAGGGGAACATTGGTTTTGTGTATTAGCCAAGAAAAGTCACTTTGCTTCCTGCCCCATAAGGTAGAGTATGTAGCAAATTGAGTTAATTTGTTTGCTTTGGCCCTGATGGTACTCCAAGCTCTCCTTTGTTCACTCGAGGGGAAACTGACAAGGATGTACCAGGGCTAGTTTTCTAGACGTGCTTGATATTTCACTACATCCTACAGTATTAACTTAATTGCATACTCAACAGTCAACACCCCACCAAAGACTTGTTTATAATGAAACGGCCATCACATCAATGCAGAGCACGGCCCAAACATTGAGAACAGCATCTGTAGTTTACAGTTTAAAAGCCATTTGGACAGATATGCACAAGGAAATGTTTGAATGCAGAACAAGAATTCCACAGATATTATGTAAACCAATTATTATTCTCTTCAGAAGTCATACAAACATTTCAGCCTTCATGTGGTTCTTATTCAACCAGCTTCACAACAGAGCTCTCACATCTCGACACCATTCAAAGCCAAATGAAAGTATGAAACTGCTGAGAAGCGGACATGGGATAACGGCATTGCTGAGAAGAAAATCGTGACAGATACATTGCAGAGCAGTTAAGAAAATGAGAGAAACAGCGAAGCAAAAGATCTTAAACATCAAGCACATAACGCGTTCGCAGGAACGTACGATGAACACGATTCCAACCTTAGCCTCTGCAACAAAAGCTAATCTACGTCTGAAACTATTTCACAAACCTCAATGTCTTCTCAACGTAAAGCTGAGGTCCGTCATCTCAGCAGGGTTTACAGATCGAGCCAAATGGCCCGTGCTAAAGGGATGCATGGCCAGTCTAAATATCTAAACCACTAAATCTCTCATTTCACCCCACTGGAGAAAGCACCATCGCTGAAAAACCACTTGCCATGTGATACTCACTAATCCTACACATGGGAATGCTCTAACATTACTAAGTACACAACTGTAAACACACACTAGTGAATGATGTGGGACGGACACAGCAGACCTGGATGTAAAAAAAGCCTGTATTTTTCATTTTTCTACACTAAAACCACAGCGAGGACTGTATAAGAAAAGCACAGCAATAGTAGACGCCTTTGAAAGATGGACTACTGGATGCTTAAGCAATACTTTTGACTCCACATACATTTTTGCATTCATCAAAAAGCATTTGCATGCATGCATCGGCTTCGATCTGCATCATCGCATCCCTTTCACATTAACCATAACTTCCCACAGTGCACTGCAGCCAGAAGTGTTCAACTCGAAGCAAGTGTTTAAGGGACAGATTGTTCCTCTTGGCGTGGCATTCAATAACGTCCCGCTCTTTGATGCCTGTTCTCTGTTTTCACAAGAGGAGGGGAAGAACGACAAACTTTCAACAAATCATGAAAATGGGCGCTCTTTAGAAGCATTGCAAACCCTCCTTAGAGAACACAAAACCGCATGTGTGCAATAAGAGGAAGAAATCACACGCAGGTGTCCCTGTGGAGATGCTATTTAAGCAGAGTGGACATCTGGACCGCATTATGGAGAAGATTTCTCACAACCTCCAATGAACATTTATATGACAAGTGTCATATTTAAACCATGCCATTAGGATTATTATTATTAATATTATTTAAGAGTAACCTCAAGGGCTTTTCAAGGCATGCACTGATTTCTACAGGATTCGCACACCTTATTAATATTTACTTCATACTTTTAGCACCACTAGAACAATTATATTTACTATAGAAATTAATTAAAGTTATAGGAGAAATTCTGACTTCTCCAGTCATATGCGCTTGCATACCTTTTTAAAATGTATTTATATAGATATATTTTAAACACATTGTAAGCATATTTCAGAGATGAGCATAAGCAGATTTTTTTTATAACTTGTAATAATTCCCAGGCCTGGAAATCCTGCGTTTATAAATCCTCTATCTTTCCAAGCTTTCATTGATTGTGAGAATCCTGTTAGTGCCAAGTAACACAACGCTGGGGAAGATCTGGGAAATGCAGTTATTAAAATCGATAACCTTTGACATGTTTACCGCTGTCATCTGCGCTACAAAGTTTACACCGTGTTTGTTTCTGCACGTTATAGTGCGCTTCTGCAGCACACAGCTACACCATTCATGCACGCTGTGCATCCAAGTAACTTTAGTGCATGTTTTGCGAGACCAGAAGCCATTTTGCGAGCGCATAGTTCGCTGGGCTTGTACATCATCCTCGCGCAGTGAAGTGCACCCCCACACCCCTTAAAGACAGAGAAATAAAGTTGCGGAGAGTGAATGCACCGCACAGAAAGCGTCAGATCCCCATGCAAGTGCACCCATAGAGACGGAAACGTACTTGCACGATATCGCCCTCTGCGCTGATAGTGGCTCCGGCTCTGGAGAAGCGCCCTTGCAAACCTGTCGTGTAAGTGGTATAATCACCATTTGGGCTCGACTCAAAAAGCACAACTTCCACAAAGGCAGTATCCTTGGCTAGGACGCTTCCCAAGACCCAAAACAACACCAAGACCCCCGAATCAGCACCACGAGCGAACCCAGTCCTCGGTAAAATCATCATCTTGCCGGTTGGATCAGCGCCGATCGGAACATAATTTCCAAGGGTCTTCAAAAAAGTGTTGATTCAGAATCAAATTTAAGAGGAGAGCGCGTCCTCCCAAAAAATACAAACAACAAAAAAAGAGGGGGGCAAACCGCAATGGATGGTACGACGTGAGAATAGCGATCATTAAAATCAAAGTTTGTCCTTGAGAAGAATGTCGTGGCTTATTTCACCATTGCAGCCTGGACTCTCGCATTGCTCGCTCTGCCTCGCTGCCTGGCTGCTGCTCGCGCTCTCTGTACAAAGCGGATCTCCTTTGATCTGGGAACACGTGACTCTTTCATTTTTTTTCCACAAAGGGTTAACCCCACCCACCGATCTTCCTGACCCTCTCCATTCTAGAGTGGTTGGGATTTTGATTCATCAAAGTGACTCGGTTCTTTTGAATCACTTAGTTTAAACGATTCATTCAGTGACTCACGAGTCAAGGTCGAGTTATCGTTCTCTTATTAAGCTGTATTTAAATATGCGTCTCTATAAATCTAGAAGGGACTCCAGAGAGAGCATTTAAGGATAATAATAAGCAAAAAATATAATTTTCTCCATTTGTCAGCTGCTGGGCATAACTTTTTCTCAAGCTATTGAACAATAAAACAAAATAGCCTACATAATTTAGGAGTTTCAGGAACGTCCTTACACCTTTAAAAATAAAGGTCCCATAGGGGTTTTCCAAAATAACGCCACAGAAGAACAACTCACAAAGAACTTTTCAGTAAATAGCTATTAAAATAACCGTTTCCCCTTAGTATGACTATGAAGAACGTTTTAAAAATCTAAATAATATTTTTCCTCTAGCATATAAAAACCTGAATGGCAAGTTTCTTCATGGAAACATTGATGCCAATAAATAAGGTGGACATGTAGGTGCATATGGTATTTTTACTTGTTCATAACTCTTATTATAACCGTGAAGAAAAAGAAACTTCAGCCAACTAAAATATGAGTTGCATCGAAATGAAACGCAAGGATTCGTTCGTTTAAAAGACTCGTTCGAAGGAACCGATTCGTGAACGTCCGTTCCACTCCCCTGCTCCTCTTAAGGAGGAGCGACACTTTCTGGATGATTCATACGCAGAAATGTGCATATGTAGTAATAACTTTGAAGTTAATAGCAGAGATTGTCGTTTCGTGTATACTATAGACATAAAAACGTTTTATTACCTTTGCTGGAAGATAGGTAAACACTTCCCTAAGGTGTAATTAGCCGACTGTGAGGTAACTTGTTGAACTTAGTGTGGACTACCTTAAAGAGAACAACTATCCTTCTTAAATTGGGAATGAATTTTACTCATTTTATAGGCTTTTTAAATTCACTTTACACACTTTACACTTGTCTGTCAAGTATTCCCATCTGTCTTTCTGATATGTTTTAGATTATATGTCGGCTTATTTGCTTTAAAATCACCTTTGATCAAACAGAAAGGTTCATCTCTAGTTCCTCAGGGGCAGGGGCTCAAATGTGAAAAGGGGCAATATGAAGAAATATATATATATATACAGGTCAAAAGATTGGACATATTACTATTTAATATTTTTGCAAGAAGTCACTTAAACAAGCCTACATTTATTTGATCAACATTTTAATATTTACATTTATGCATTTAGCAGATGCTTTTATCCAAAGCGAATTAATAATATACTTTATTAATTTACTTAATGCATTTTATGCCATGTTGATTTATTAGCAATGTTGAAAAACTGTGATTTTTTTCAGGATTCTTCGATGAATGAAAAGTTAAATAAGAACAGCATTTATTTGAAATATAATTTTTGTAATAATATACATTACTGTTCAAAAAGCTTGAGGTCCGTATTTTTATTCATTTAATTTTTTTTAAAGAAAGTCGTTTTTATTCACAAGGATTTGTTAAATTGGTAGAAACAGTGATAGTAAAGATTGATATTAGAAAACATCTCTATTTTGAATAAATGCTGTTCTTTTAAACTGTTTATTTATCAATGAACCGCAAAAAAGTATCACAGCTTCCAATAAATAAATAAAAATAAATTAAGCAGCACAACTGTGTCCAACATTGATAATAAATCAGCATATTATAATGATTTCTGAAGGACCATGCATTGAAGAATGGAGGAATGATGCTGAAAATTCAGCTCTGAATCACAAATGTATTAAAATAGTATAAATGTAGGCCTATATTAAAATAGAAAAACTATATTTTAAAATTTTAATAATATTTCACAATATTAGACTGCATTTTTTGTGTATTTTTGATCAAATAAATGCTGAGCATAAGACACGTTCATAATGCTGCATAATTATAAAAATTGTAATATAATAAAGTCATTTCACATCACCATTTCGCCAGCCTACACTTCACATAACAGGCCTGTAGGTGGCACTTGGGCTTAAATAACAATGAGTTTCATCGAATAGTAAACGGTGTATATCACACATAAATATAGGTGAATTGAATAGCCTACTTATTAACATTATTGCGACTTTTATTGTGACTTCTTTTCGTTTTGTGCAGAACTTTTAGCATACATTTTCCCAGCGATGTAACTTTAAGACAAAATGCAGATCCAGATCGCTTTCCGAACAGAGTGTGAAATATCAGTCACTGAAAAAAATAACTTTTGAGCGATTACATACTTTTTGTACAAATTGTCATGTTAATTATAGTTCAAATGCCTTTTATTTTATTGACCACAATATCATTGCTATCCCCCCCCCCTTCTGCACGTGCATGGTTAATCTGTCAAATGGGCTTTGATTAGGTCATATGAACATAAAATAGGCTGTGGTTCATTTTGAAATGACTATTATTTACACGTTAAGAATTGGGATCTCTGGGAAACATAAGACAACAATGTCAGTCTCAACAGAGAATGAAGGTTAAGGTCTTTTTTTTTTTTTGCAGTGCAGGACTTTTTGATCAGCAAATTGCCCTCACATTAAAACGAAATAAGGCTTTCATCTAGTCTTTGCTTCACATGAGGAATGAGACAAACTCACTTATATGGTGCCTCAACACTTCAAAACTAAAAGAAGCTTTGAAAGGTTTGACCTTGGCCTGCAGCAAAAGTGCACTCGCTTGTTATCACTTTGGACTGGATCCATTTCATCCGAGGACGTTTATTTTCCAGAGCATGCCTTGTTCAGTGCACCTTTGAAAATAAATGTTGGCAAGATGACCATTTAACAAGGAAATAATAAAACGCTGGAATCTGAAATAATGTTGGATAAGCCTCATGCTGTTAAATAATCTGCTAAATTTGAGGTGCCATATTTTTATGCGATTTTGGGAAGTAGTAAAGTTGCATTTAATGCCTAACAAAATAAAGGCCCAAAGACATCATATTAGTGTGCAGCAGGACTATTAGAGTTAACTGAAGTGTTATAGAGTTAACTCTACTATTAGAGTTAACTGAAGTGTTATAGAGTTAACTCTACTATTAGAGTTAACTGAAGTGTTATAGAGTTAACTCTACTATTAGAGTTAACTGAAGTGTTATAGAGTTAACTCTACTATTAGAAACTGAATATAGAGTTAACTCTACTATTAGAGTTAACTGAAGTGTTATAGAGTTAACTCTACTATTAGAGTTAACTGAAGTGTTATAGAGTTAACTCTACTATTAGAGTTAACTGAAGTGTTATAGAGTTAACTGCTATTAGAGTTAACTGAAGTTAACTCTACTATTGAGTTAACTCTACTATTAGAGTTAACTGAAGTTATGTTAACTCTACTATTTAGAGTAACTCTACTATTAGAGTTAACTGAAGTGTTATAGAGTTAACTAATATTAAGTTAACTGTTATAGAGTTAACTCTACTATTAGAGTTAACTGAAGTGTTATAGAGTTAACTCTACTATTAGAGTTAACTGAAGTGTTATAGAGTTAACTCTACTATTAGAGTTAACTGAAGTGTTATAGAGTTAACTCTACTATTAGAGTTAACTGAAGTGTTATAGAGTTAACTCTACTATTAGAGTTAACTGAAGTGTTATAGAGTTAACTCTACTATTAGAGTTAACTGAAGTTAACTCTACTATTGTAACTGAAGTGTTATAGAGTTAACTCTACTATTAGAGTTAACTGAAGTGTTATAGAGTTAACTCTACTATTAGAGTTAACTGAAGTGTTATAGAGTTAACTCTACTATTAGAGTTAACTGAAGTGTTATAGAGTTAACTCTACTATTAGAGTTAACTGAAGTGTTATAGAGTTAACTCTACTATTAGAGTTAACTGAAGTGTTATAGAGTTAACTCTACTATTAGAGTTAACTGAAGTGTTATAGAGTTAACTCTACTATTAGAGTTAACTGAAACTATTCAGTCTTACTTGAAATAAAATAAACAGTAAGTTTACTATAAGCTTTTGTTAACATTAACATAAACTAACAATGAAAAAATAGCATTTATTAATCCTAGTTAATGTCAATATCAATGTTTATTAATACATTATTAAAATCAAAAGTTGTATATTTTAATATTATTTAATGGACCTGAGCTAACATGAACTAACAATAAACAGTTATATTTTATTGTCTAATGTTAACAAAGATTAGTAAATACAGTAACTAAAGGGACCATATTGTAAAGTCTTACCAAATAAACTTGAATTATATATAATATAAATATCTATATCTTGTTATATATTTATATTGATTTAGGCTACTGAAATAAAAAATGTATCAGACATATAAAAAAAACGAATGACTAAAATGCTAACAAAATTATTAACTAAAACTAAAATTATATATATGAAAATGGTGTATATCAATTTTCACTCATAAGTTGCTAGTACATTTCACAACTGCAAAAAAAGAAGAAGAAGAAGCAGGTAACACATTAAACTGAACGTGAAATTGTGAAATATTTTTGGTGACACTTTATTTTAAGGTGTCCCTGCTACAGTGTAATAATACATTTAAGTACCGAGTAATTTTATTGAACTATATGTACTTGCTATATGGTTAGGATTTGATTAGGGTTTGTCTTAGGGTTACTTGCATGTAATTATGAGTCATATATTGTTATTTATACAAATGCACAGACCATATTTTTTTGGTTTCAATGAGCATTTTTGTGTTGTCACGTCAAAGTTTGAGTTGTTCTGTGTTTGCCTGACCAATGTAAACACGTTCTTCATTCAATCAAAGACTATGAATTGACATTTGCATGCAATAATCTCCCACAAATATTCAAAAGGCGAGTGGCTTCAGAGTCTTTTTGGAGACACTGGCTTTATGAAAACCAACCGCACAGCTCCTCGAGGTCAGGAATGTATCAGGAGGAAACATCGGATCCCAAAATGGCCAACATATGTTGGGATTCAATCCAGGAGAACCCGAAAGAGCTCGCAGAATGCTAAAGAGGCTGGTTTGCCTACAGCATGACAATGATTTACAGATCAACTCTCGTCTCAGCTGATGATGTAATCGAAGCTGTGCGCTAATGATCTGGAGGATGAGGAGAGGAACGGCTCTCCATCTGTTTTCGAAGAAGACCATCAGCTGTGATCTATAAAACTATCACAGGATGAGGAAAACTGGCGTCGCAGTGTTTTCTTCCGAGCTTCGTAGCGTGCGTAGTCACTTGTTCATCACGATAACATTGCATCACTTCAGTCAAAGAAGAATCTCATATTTGTGGGCAGGGTGGAGTATCTCTTTCCAGGCCGTGCAAACATCTGTGCACAGACTGTTAGGAGAAAATAAAAGTGCCACGAGTTAAACAATAGTTGCATCAGTGGCTGTAATGTTCAACAATCGTAAAAACAGCATGTTTACTATCTCTCCCAGTGTCATTTCCATGTGAAATCATATGCAGGCCCTCAAGGGTTGATAAACACAGACCCTCCTCTGTTTTCATCGATCCGTGGCCTGAGAGAGAAACACAAACGCTAAACTGCTCTGATGAGCAGAAGACTTTATAACAGCGCTATTGTCCTGGACACAGAAGATGAGTGTTTGCTGTCGAAAATAAAAGCAAAATACGGATGCTTGCTTATCAAAGCATCAAACGAGCAGCCGAGCCGTGTAAAGTCATATGACTGAGCATACATTTCAAAAGACACGAGGAGAAGACAGACAGCAGCTTGTTTCCGTGTGTTTCCGAGTTCAGAAGATACAATCAGATTTGAGCTCAGCTTTTCTATTAGAAGATAACACACTGTTCACGCTCACAGTGCACAGCTTCATTACTTTGTCTGTTAAAAATGTCCAGCAGCGTGCATGTTTGGGGTTGGCAAGATTTACTTATACACTCATCAAGCTGCATGTATTTGATCAGAAATACAGTAATATTGTGAAATTATTTTACAAAAAACTGTTGTCTAGTTTAATATATTTTAACATGGCAAAGCTGAATTTTCAGAAGCATTTAACTTTTCAAGTCATTTTAGTGTCACATGATCCTTCAGAAGTCAGTGCAATATGCTGATTTGCTGCGTATTTATTAATATTTCCAATATTCCTGCTTGGTATTTAATTGCAGGACACCATTTTTAAAGGATTCTTTTCTTTAATTAATATAAACGTTTGGAAAAAAAACAGCATTTATTGATTTTTTTGTAAAATTGTAAAAGTTTTTACTGTCGATTGAATGCATTCTTGCTGAACAAAAGTATTAATTTATTTAAAAAACATAAAAAATCTTATTGACCCCAAACTGTTTAATGTTAGTGTACATGCATCACAGGAGTATGTGACTTTAAAAAAAACTTTTATAATTTTTTAATAGTTTTTATTATTTGCATTATTAGTTGTGGAAATGCCAAATATAGTAGTAGACATTTAATGTTCACACAGTAAATGTATCTTGATTATTTTGCTTCTTCTTTAGATTTAAACATGCAATAATTCATCTTTTTATGAATGTATGTATGCATTTGAAACGTAGCAAGCATAATGATTCAGAAAGGGTAAAAGTTCAAATTAAAAAAAACAACCGCTGACACATACAAGTGCCTAAACTTGAAGAAACGAACCCCTGCCTCAGCCCTTGAATGTTAGAGGTTATGAATATCAAGAAACATCTAAGGGAACTGAAATGCTGTTCATAAACAATTACAAATGTAGAGATGCTATAATTATCGTGATTAAAATAGTGTATGTGCAGCAGTTACAGCATTTCTCCATTCGTAATGCTTTTGTTTTGTGTTTGAAAGAGAAAGGGAAGGAATGAAAGGATGAAAGTGCAGAAATAGTCTTCAGTTTATTCGATTCAACTCTGCCCTCTGGTGGATCTGAAATCTACTGCAGTCTGTGGTAGTTTACACTCTCTCTGAAGTGTGTGTGTGTGTGTGTGTGTGTGTGTGTGTGTGTGTGTGTGTGTGTGTGTGTGTGTGTGTGTGTGTGTGTGTGTGTGTGTGTGTGTGTGTACCTGGTGTTTATCATGTTATGGGGACCAAATGTCCCCACAAGGATAGTAATACCAGTACATTTTGACCTTGTGGGGACATTTTTAGTTCCCTGTGAGGAAACAAGCTAATAAATCATACAGAAAGTTTTTTGAAAATCTAAAAATGCAGAATGTTTCCTTTAAAGGGGAAGGTTTAGGTGTAGGGTGATAGAAAATACAGTCTGTACAGCATAAAAACCATTACGCCTATGGAATGTCCTCATAAACATGCAAACACAACGTGTGTGTGTGTGTGTGTGTCTGTGTGTGTGTGTGTGTGTGTGTGTGTGTGTGTGTGTGTGTGTGTGTGTGTGTGTGTGTGTGTGTGTGTGTGTGTGTGTGTGTGTGTGTGTGTGTCTGTGTCTGTGTCTGTGTGTGTGTGTGTGTGTGTGTGTGTGTGTGTGTGTGTGTGTGTGTGTGTGTGCGTGTGTGTGTCTGTGTGTGTCTGTGTGTGTGTGTGTGTGTGTGTGTGTGTGTGTGTGTGTGTGTGTGTGTGTGCGTGCGTGTGCGTGTGCGTGTGTGTGTGCGTGTGTGTGTGTGTGTGTGTGTGTTGAGAGGCAGATGTCTGGGAGCAATACATTTGTCTAATTGATCAGCACAAATGTGTTATAGACCCATATATTTTCCCTCATATAGGTGCACTTCCTGAGAGTTTGTGTGAATCTCATAAAATGATTTACTACCAGTGTCTTCTAACAAGGCCTTTGAACTAAAGTAAGCGTCCTTGTGGGCTGTCGACATCCTCTCACACACATAACATCATCTGGCTGTAACATCTTCTCAGAGTCGGAGGGAGAAAACATTTCCATCTGTGGGTGTCCAGGGGCCTCTTAATTGTTTTATGTAATAATACACTGCAGTGTTGTGAGTTACAGACACAAAAGTAGGGCCTCTTCATCATCTCTTTTCTTCATCAGAGGATAACGTCAGCAGGGCCCCATCAAAGACACGAATCACCGAGGGATGTCTGATTTACGAGCACGGTTCCCAGAGCATTGTGAGGATCGCACACATGTGAAATGGCTTCTCTGGTATTTATAGAAACCCGAGTGGCATTGTGCTGGAGAGAAGGGTGAGAACATGAAGAGAGGGAGAGAGAGAGAGGGGTGAGAACATGAAGAGAGAGAGTGAGAGAGAGAGGAGACGTGGAGTGAGAGAGAGAGAGAGAGGGAGAGAGGAGAGAGAGAGTGAGAGAGAGAGAGGGGAGAGAGATGAGAGAGAGAGGAGAGAGAGAGAGGGAGAGGAGAGGAGAGAGAGAGAGGGAGAGGAGAGAGAGGGAGAGAAGAGAGAGAGAGGGAGAGGGAGAGGGAGAGATAGAGAGAGAGAAACAGCCCGCTCTGTGTTTTTAGAGATAACATCGATTAAACCACATTAGCAGCGTGTCAGGAAATGACTTCAGAGTTATACGGCTGACATGATTATGGTTCCTGCTTCTTTGAATGTATTCTTCCACTTCTCTCTCACCTACACAAACCACCACCTTCATCTCCTCTATTCCCTTTTAACTTCAAACATAGCGAATGGAAACTAAGCTCATTACCACACGATGTCTTGGCAAGTTCATCCATGAATGGCTCATGTTTTAATTTGAACCTCATTGTTTTAAGAACCCTGACCAGCATCTCCAGAGAACAACACAATAAAACACCGCTCTCGTCTCTCTGAAGCCTCTCCAGACGCTTTGTCATCAGTGACAAGTTCAGAAAATATACAAGACTTCAATGACAACAAAAGATCTGCTATGTTTTTTTGGGGGATATTTGCAGTAAGCTTCATAATGTTTGTCTAGCCCTGAGCTTATATTTTCAATAAATAAATATATAAATAAATAGTTTTTGCTGATATTACGTACGTACTAAAATCCATTATTATATTTATTTATTTTATATATGTTTTTTAAGTGACTGTGTTCATTTTTGCATCAAAGTAGGAAGGTAAGAATTTACATTAAATGTCACAACTCTTTGGCCTTGATTCCTTCCTATCTCGAAATACGTCCTCCGAAGGCAGCATTTTTCAGTTTTCGAATACAGCCCACGTCACCTCTTGATGCATCCTCGATAAAAGGGCGGAGCAAGAACACATCCGGGGATTTTAACTGTACCTGGCTAGATGTGAACTTTTAATTGGAACAGTACTTGTGTGATGACTGATGACGTTCCACAAGTACAGACAAGAACGCATGGCCCTTGTCCCAAATGGAACACTTCATGTGCACTTGCGGTCTTACGGACTTACAATGGCCGCCACGTGCACATGTCCATTAAGTCCACGAGACCGTAGAGTGTCCCATTCCTCATTTTAGCGTTCAGAAGAGTGCTCGTGAGCGGCCGTTATGCGCCCTCGATCCGCACTTCTGCCGAGCGTGCACTGGTGCAAGCTGGCAGCAGACTTCTACCCGACAGTCAAAGCGGCATTACGTCACGAAAGTGCGGACTCAGAGGAAGACCGCGAGGGTTTAGGGTGCCATTTGGGACAGGGCCCTTGAGACCGGAGATAAATGTGCACTTCTTCTATTCTCCACCAGATGACAGCACGTGTGTTTCTGGTCTACCGTTGTTCATTTGGAAAATCTCACGCAGTGTTTGGCTCATGTTTGGAAACTTCATTAGCCTACTCTCACTGTTTCTCCATATCCATTATGATTAACTGTTATCAACCATCTCGTTGTTTAATTGTTTGGACAGCTCAATTAAAAGTGCAAGGTAATGACGTCACGTGTCAATAACTCTGTCGCATTTACACACTCTCGTAGGAAAACAGTAGGCAGCATCGAGTCTATATAGTGCACAGTATGCAGTACACAAGTGTTCCACTCAGAACACAGCTTAATTACTGGGGAGTATAGACCTACATTATAGGCTATATGATTATCATATCTATAACTGATGGAAACAGACAAACCCATCTATTGATCTTACAGGTGCAGCTAAACTGGCACAAACTGAAACAAATTAAACAAGTTAGAGTAAACACCAAAACTTGAGTATCATTTTAATAATATTAAGATCACATGGTTTTGAAACATCATGAAGATAATAAAAAATGTAATTAATGGCATTAGTATTAAAGTAGTCTCAGCCTCAGACGGCCCGTTGGCTAAACGTCTGATGCATATGGTGCACTTATCTGGAAACACTTCAGGAGTGTTGAAGTCGTCGTCGGATTGGTTGAATTATACAGGATTTCCGGGAGACGTGTGTGTCGTTCTTTAACGTTCCGCCTGGAAACAGAGATGCCGTGACGCCAAACCCCTCACGAAAGAAGAAAGCCGTCGTGTTTACAAATGTGACGGCGAACGCTTATCAGGGTCACCTAACGCTGGAGTTTCAGAAATATGTGAAATATTTAAGGTTTGCGGCATATAATCTTTAAAATACGTCCGAGAGTTTCACACACCAGTCTGTTATTGTGGTGACATTTTCACGGCCCGAAACGAACTGTGATTGGTTGTTTGACATGTCTGTCAAACGGCCTCGTGGGCGGGGCTTGGCCAATGAACACGGCCATCTATTCCAGACCTTCAGCCGTCAGTCTTTCTACGCGCGACTAGTATTAAACGCCATTTACCCCATAATAATAATACAACTTTTATGTTATAATTCCAACTCCAAGGGTTAAAAAAGTTGATTTTTATGTCATAATTTCTGTGATAAAGTAAATTATGACACATAAAGTCCTAATTTCAACAAAAAATGTTTTATGTCGTAATTTGATGAGTAAACTTTTTATGTCATTATTATTATTATTATTTTAAATGCTGACATAAGTCATACATTTATGAGATAAAAAGTCATAATTATGACAAACAAAATAAAAATTATGGTTTTATCATATTTTAATCCCATAATAATGATTCCCAAATGATTTGTTTTCTTATATGGGGGAAATGGGCTTCCGTATATTAAAGTACATGAATTATTGTTTTAATTTGGGGTGAAATATTCCTGTAAGACACTCCAGGCTGCTTGCACTGTTTCTGCCATTAAAAAGAAATGCTAATAATAGGTTATGAATTCATCATTGGTCTTCAAATGTGATAATTACAAGCTCAGGTGATGATACGGTTACCTCTTGTGATCTGTTATTTCCACCAGGAGGTGCTTCAGAGAAAAAACACCCTTAACCTGTTGACTGTGAAGCTTCACAAACACTTCAACGGCAGTTAATGAACAGAAGAGCACAAACACGGGGCAGTTAAGTGCATGACAGAAACCAGGCGAAGCTCACAAATGACCCTCAAAAGAAATCCATATTCAAAGTACAGACGTAGACCATGCAACCATGGTGACTTTCACAGCGTGCGTAGCCCACAGTATTTCCATTACACGATGATGCATCACAGCCGGAATCGAATTACCAAATGTTAGCTTATCTCTCAGTTTCTTACAGTTAACTGTGCATTATTCAGGAGATGCACTTCATGTGCTCTTGCGAGGCCTGTTTGAGGTCATGTAGTTGTTGTTGTTGTTTTTACTGGCAGACGGAGCCAGTGGCTGAGCAACAAAGACCCCGCACTGTCAGCTATTCCTCAAACAAAGCCCAGCTTATCCTGCTAACAACAGTCTGCCAGAGACACCACCGCAACTACAGCACACTCACACCAATCTACACATCTATGATGTGTTATTCCCATTCCCTCATGAAAACGCTGAGGTTTGTGGATGCAGTCCATGTTAGCTTGGAGGACATTGATATGCTAGTGCAGATATTTTACTCCTAAAAATATATATTTTGAATAATGTTGATAACCTAATGGTTTCAGGCCCCACTGGCGTCCATACACAGAGTCAATGGGACCCAAAACATTCAACATTCTTCAAAATATCTTCTGTTGTGTTCCACAGATGACAAAAACAAATGCACACAGCTTTGGAACGACATGAGCGTGAATAAATTATGACATAATTTTTATTTTTGGGTGGACTGTCCCTTTAAGGCCTTTGCACTAGCAGACAATATCATATGCCTTTTCCTAGTAAGAATATTTTATTAGTAGTGAATTTACAATTGCTTTACAGCAGTTTTTGACAAAGCTGAATAGTCCATGTTGTAAAAAATACCTGTATAATAAGGCATAATGTACTGCATTAATTTGAAGAAATATCCCATATTTAGTTGTACAGGTGTTTTACCTGTATTTTGTAACTTTATACTGCATTGCGTTGTGTTTTAGTGTTAATTAAATTGTAAAACTAATGTATAATGTCCTGGTAATGAGCTGCTAGTACTTTTTCTGTTCTTTTACAGATTTATTTCTTAATTTCTTTCTTTTTTTCAAACACAGTTTAGCGCTCTTCAAAAGTGTTGTTCTAAGAGATTAATCTATTCCCAGTATTTAAAGCACATGCAAATACTGATAATCTCCTGGCCAGATAAAACACAAGAAAGTCATGCAGACCGTTTGATCACAGATAATGTCATGGCTGTGTCACCTTTGAAGTTTCACAAGCGGTTACGCAATCGTTGCTTCAATGAGACATGAAATGTGCAAGAGTACAAGGATGTGTTATGATACACACCACCGTTCTCCAACATGTTTTTAATTAATACTTTTATTCAGCATTAGATGAAATGCATTAAATTAATTTAAAAATGACAGTAAAGACATTTATAATATTACAAAAGCTTTCTATTTTAAATAAATGCTGTTCTTTTGAACTTTATAATTATCAAAGAATCCTGAAAAATGCATTATGCATTCCCCCCCCCCAAAAAAAGCAGCACAACTGTTTTCAACATTGATAACAATCTGAAATGAGCAGCAAATCAGCATATTAGACTTATTTCTGAAGATCATGTGACACTAATGATGCTGAAAATTCATCATACATGTTTCTTTGCATCACAGGAATAAATCACATTCAAAACACAATAAAATACAAAAAAGTTATTTTAAAGTGTAATAATATTTTACAATATTTTTATATTTTTTCACTGTATTTTGACCGTCCCTAAACTTTTGAACAGTAGGCCATATGTAAGAACTTAAATGAGGTGTGTCTAAACAGCAAAGCCCCAAACTTTAAAGGGACAAATGCTGAAGAAATCTTTATAGAGAGCATTAATTCAGGTTTGCCAGGGTTCTCTGCTGGAAATGGGTGGGAAAGCAGCAGGGCAGTACACACAATGAGTGTGATCTGTGAGTGTGGGTGTGTGTGTGTGTGTGTGGTGTGTGAACCTGTGAGTGTGTTGTGTGTGTGTGTGTGTGCGTGTGTGGTGTTTGCGTGGGTGTGTGTGTGTGTGTGTGTGTGAGAGAGAACGGGTGTGACCCTTCAACGTCCCATTCTCCCTACAACACACACAACAATAGGTCAAATGCCACCCTAGCTGGAGTGTCACTGTGGATTCTGCAAAAGGCAACATGTGATACATGCAAGACATCTGCTAAAAACACTGTAAATCATGCATACGATCGTAACAATCTGACCCTTTAGCCAGACTTGATTCAGCACATGCTACATAAAATCCTGTGCCATTTAACAGCATTCGAGCTATTTCAAAAACAACTCAATTCATGTTGAATCGCTTTACTATTACATAAAAGCTTGACAAATAAATAAAGCGATCTCTGTCATGTTGAACTGGACCCATTGTTCTAGTGGTGAATATAGCTCTATTCGTTCATCGGTATAATAACCCGTCCATGACACAGATTAGTGCTATTTCAGTATCACTGAAACGCTGTTATGTTTTGTGTTAATAATTTGAATTAGATTTAATTTAATATTTTTTTGTTTTGTTATAAATCTTAGTAATTTTGGTATTTTTTTATATGTCCATTTCATTTTTTATTTAATTCTAGTTCTTAGTTCATTTAATTTAATATATTTTAGTAAATCAGCTTAATCTAAACTGAAATGAGAAATGTTACTAGCTAAAATTTCTCATGATAGATGGAGCTTTGTACTTTTTCTAAAAATACATAAAAACATTTCCTTGAAATAGTATATTGAAATAGTTATGTTTTCTCATGAGATCTGGCGTCTGAGTGTTGTGGTATTTTTAGACTTTCGACTGCAGCCAAGTACACAAGTGCCTCTCTGAATAAATTGTAATGCTAATTAATGCAAATGCAAGCACCACTGAATCTAGATTGCACTATTTAACGGTCAGTTTAACCCCCAGTGTATCCGAACAGTCAGTTTAACCCACAATGTATTGGCACACTTTGTAGCACAATGTCCACAACAACTTTGTCAAGAGTCACTTATAACGGGAATCGCTGGTGAGTTTCATCATCCTCTAGTCGGTTTGCCAACGCACATATTGTTTTTTCATCATTCAAAAACATGCTCTGTTCCTGTTTCACAGGAAGTAGATCAAAACTAATACTAACACATTAGTGCAGCGAGAGAGAAACCCAGGTGCAATTTAGGGACCCCCCTTTGAGAAATGCACAGTGACTTAATGTGACAGTTTTGGTACTTTTTGAAGAAAGTCCCTGCAAAAGAGCAGCTAAAGAACAGAGAAAAGTTTCTCTCATATATTACATACAGCTGAATCCTAAACAAGCTAGTATCGAACAGATACAGTGACCAAAGTCCTATCAGTTTCTTCTAGTGTGGACCGTCCCCCGATTAGTAAGCAGCAAGACGAGGAGTAACTCCAAAAGCTGAGGTTTCAGTTCCCTTTCACAGTGCACTGCCCAACAGAAACAGATTACAGGCATGTTACATCATGAATTAAATACTACAACACAAGACCTACTGTGTTTCTACAAAAAGGGAAGGAATGAGAAATGTATTTGGATGTTTTTGCACACTTAAACATGCACACCGATGCATCTGCTATACTGTTCCAGTGCGGTGTGTATATTCTACATCTAAGTTCACGATGTTGATTGAACGTCTAGTAGTGTGTAAAGCAAACAGTCGCTGTTTGTTCTCCACACACAGAAGATGAGGTGACAGACTTCTCATTCAACAGGCTGCAACTCACAGCTACACCTTTTATACACAATTCCTGCACTTACGAGGATCGCCCGTAGATTATACAATATATAATCCTTAAAAAAAACATTCCTAATAATCCGTGGTAAAAAACACAAAAATACAATCTACATAAACAGATGCAAACATTAAATGAATCTTCTGAAAGTTCTGAAATCTTTACTACGAGGGTTCCCTCTACAAGGGTTATCATAATCACATGCAGATTTTATGCAAAAGTATCCATGCAAATGCATGCTGTCTAAACAAGGAAACTCTTTCACTCTCAGGAGGCATTTTTAAAAGTCATTTTAGGACTCCTGACAGTCCCCTCAGAAGTTTCCCCTTTGCTCAGTCTGTGTTTTGCTAACGAGCCGGTTATAACTGCAGCTAATGTGACCTCCTTCAAATGGTAGTGATCAAAGTGCACAGGCATTAGAATGGGTCTTAACCACTTGATCTGGTTTCCTAATGAAATGACAGGATTTCAAAACAAAGATTTTCTGATGCAATCCCATGCAATAGTTAAATGCAACTTTTACTACTTTTTCTAACAATAATGTAGCCTACAATAAAAGCTGCAGCATTTAAAACAAGGTTCAACGGGTCTCTGGGTCAATTAATTACTCTATTAACTGAAAGAGTTAAAATGCAATCCTCTTCAAAAGGAAAATGCGATCAATATTTACACGTTGCACATGTAGTTTCAGAAACATTACAATTTAAAACATAATAGGGAATTTCATTAATTGAATTAGCTTTTCGTGTCAATAAGCAAAATAGATCAATTCGCAAAGGGGAAAAAGAAAAACCAAAAGGCATGAGATTACATTAATAACTTAAATTTCACATAAAGCAGAAACCCCACATAATGCTTTGCTTCTTCATAAAAATAATAATAACGTCTATACCCCAACATTTTTTGTGGAATTTACTCATAAATAGATCTAATTATGGTTAATTATTAATAGGGTCATACTTTTTGCAATGCTATTTACAGAATGGTGACTCTTGAAGTCACTTGACGAATTTCAGAAAAATTCCATATCAATAATGTCATCATGAGTGTGAAGGGATAGGAGTAAACACGAAAATTACACCAGCTATTTTAACCCAAGGAAAGTCTGACGTACAAACACGTCAGGGATCCCGGCAGCCAATCACAGCGCACCACGGCGCTAGAAAAAGAACGCGAGCGTCTCCGCTTCTGCAATTTTCAGACATCGCCGGGGAAGATATACAGGGAATTAAGACGATTTTCCCACCCCTAAAACAAATACCGAAAGGGGTCTTCACACAGATCCTAAACCAGAAAACCACACAACATGGTCGTAGTGACAGCAGGGACCGGAGGAGCCCATAAAGTCCTCCTGATATCGGGGAAACAGAGCCGCTCCATATCCGTCATGATCCCGAACCAAGCCTCTTCAGACTCCGACTCCACCGTCTCTGGAGCACCGCTCCGCAAACGGCAGAGACTCACACATCTGAGCCCCGAGGAGAAGTCCATGAGAAGGTGAGACGAGTAACGTTAGGGATTTAATTTCATCCGTTCTTTTATTCCGCTCGGTCGGTTTGAAACCGGTTTAAACCGAAATAACTCACGAGGGGTGAAATATTTAGTTTTAGACTTTTCATATATCGACGTTATAGTATGTAAATGTTGGTAATCGAACCAGTTTGACCCTTTCATATGGAAGAATTTGAATCTGAGCCAAGATCAGTGGGTTTTTCCGGTCAGTCCCTCCCCCTCTGAATCAATATTACCACATCTGCCTGCGTGGCAGGAACTCGACTGCGCATGCGCAGCTTCCTCAACACTGGCTGACCTGCCAAAATTGGGTTGCTTCATAAAATGGAAATGGATTATAAATGAATTAGCAAAAACCATTAACTCCATTTTTATCATTTCAAAAATAGTTTTTTTCATTGTGCATTCCAATTAATCTCAATCAAAGTGCAGTTGGGTTATTTTGATTAGGTTAAAAAAAAACTAAAAAGTACAGCTAACACTATAAAACATGATAACATAATAAATTTTTTTATATTTTTTGAAATAACAAAAATGCCATCTGTTTTTGCAAATAAACTTCATATAATGTTACACTCCTGTCTATCTGTATCTATCATAAGACTATTTAAATGGAAATTAATAATTTTATAAACACAAAAAAACACGTCCCAAATCATGCATGTTTAATATCTATGATGAAATCTTTTAGGAAACTGAAGAACAGAGTTGCTGCACAGACAGCAAGAGACAGAAAAAAGGCCAAAATGGGGGACTTGGAGCAGCAAGTCTTGGAGTTGGAGCTCGAGGTACTTTGACTCTTATCTGAGATTATTTTTCTCTTTTTTTTTTTATCCCCGTTTAGAGGAAAGATTTAATTTCGACATGTTTTCCACAGAATCAGAAACTTCACATCGAGAACAGGCTGTTGCTAGAGAAGACGAGCGATCTGCTCGGTGAGAACGAGGAACTAAGACAGAGACTGGGGTTGGATACTTTGGAAGAGAAAGAAAAGGTTTTAACCCGTGCTCGTGTTAGTTAAACAGGCGGTTAGAAGAGCTGAAGAGTGTGTTTTTATTCCCGTCCCGCTAACGCCTCTCACTCTCTCTTAGGTTCAGGTACTGGAGTCCGTGGTGAGTGATTTGGGTTTGGTGATCGGGTCTTCTGAGTCAGCAGCACTCAGGCTACGTGTGCCTCCGCAGCAGGTGCAGGCCCAGCAGTCCCCAAATCTGAAGACTTCTCCATGGATCCTCACAGCCCTGGCCCTTCAGACTCTGAGGTGAGGGTTTCAGAGGAGTTCTTGATCATTATGCTGAAAACATGTGACCCTGGACCACAAAACTAGTCATAAGGGTCAATATTTTTTTTCATTTAGATTTATACATTGCTTTCCATTGATGTATGGTTTGTTAGGATCAGACAATATTTGGCTGAGATACAACTATTTGGAATCTGAGGGTGCAAAAAAAATCTAAATATTGAGAATCATGGAACATGATATTTACTTTATATCAGATTTTTGGCATAAAAGACAAATTGATAATTTTGACCCACACAATGTATTGTTGGCTATTGCTACAAATATACCCCAGCGACTTATGACTGGTCCAGGGTCACATGTTTCATTGACCGTTTCGTCTTGTGTTTTGCTGTACCAACAAAATCTCACTTTCAATCATCTTCTCGTCCTGCAGTCTGATCTCTTGCTTGGTATTCTGGACATCCTTGACCCAGAGCTCTTCCTCAAGACAGAACTCCCAGAAGCACAAGAGCCAGAGCTTGTGCTGGATGGGGGTGCAGGAGAGCAAGTACCTGCCTCCCCATCTGCAGCTTTGGGGCCCGCACCAGTTAAGCTGGAGGCCCTTAATGAACTGATCCACTTTGACCACATCTACACCAAACCCGCCGAGGTGGCGAGTGAGGAGAGCATTTGCGATGTCAAAAGCGATGATTCGGTCACCTTCTCAGAAATCGAGGTGGAAAGCCAAGCGGTGTCTGTCAAAGATGAACCGGAGGAGGTGGTCATCCTTGCGGTGGATCGGACTCCAGACACGATTGAAGACTTCTTCTCCGATGCCTCTTCCTTCGGCGGCTACGAGAAGGCTTCGAATCTGACGGATGTGTACAGTGACTCTGGATACGAGAGATCTCCTTCCCCCTTCAGTAACATTTCATCCCCCCTCTGCTCCGAGGGCTCTTGGGATGACATGTTTGCGACTGAACTCTTCCCCCAACTGATCAGTGTCTGAAGGTTGCATACAATATCCAATTAAAAATACCTGCCTTTGCTCTTTTATTGTAAGTGATTGCCATGCGCTTCATAGAGATCGTACCACAGTAGCATGTAACTCCTCTTGCAGTTTAGACCAAAGGCATGGCTTTAAGGCTTCTGTTGTAATAATGCGCAGAACTTGTGGCGACTCTGTACAGTTGAAGTGCAACTCAGTATTTTGTTGGGGAAGGGGTTGGGGGCTGATTTTTTAAGTAGATCTATTTATTTGTGTATCTCTCTTTTCCAGAGTTTACTGTAATGTAATCCGTCTGCTTTTGTACAACTTAATTTTATTGTAAATGCTCTCCTTTAATAATATTGCATTAAAATATTTTTTTGCATTGCATCACATTGAAGTCTGACTTTTGGTGTGAATTTGAACATGTGCCAAAGCTCTTATCTTCTGCTTTGTTGCACACATTTTTACTTCCTTTAAAGAGACCACACATTTTTTTGATTCGGTCACGTACTTTCCTTCACATTGTTCCAAACCGGTTTTGTTTTCTGCAGAATGTGGAAGATACACTGAAGTTTCACATGTTTGTTCATACAAACATCATACCTCATTGTGTTTCCAAAACATAATCTTTCTGTCCCACAGAAGAAAGTCATATGTGACCTGGAGCACAAAACCAATCTTAAGTCGCTGGGGTATATTTGTAGCAATAGCCAAAAAATACACTGCATGGGTCAAAATTATAGATTTTTCTTTTATGCCAAAAATCATTAGGATATTAAGTAAAGATCATGTTCCATGAAGATATTTAGTAAATGTCCTACCGTAAATATATCAACTTAATTTTTGATTAGTAATATGCATTGCTAAGAACTTCATTTGAACAACTTTAAAGGTGATTTGTCTCAATTTAGATTTATTTGCACCCTCAGATTCCAGATTTTCAAGTAGTTGTATCTCAGCCAAATATTCTCCTAACAAACCATACATTAATGGAAATCTTATTTATTCAGCTTTTAGGTGTATAAATCTATTTAAAAAATAAGGTCCAGGGTCACAAATAAGTTTGGAACAACATTTTTATTTTTTAAACTATTAGCTTCAGTTGGATTGTGGGGCAAATATTAGAACCAAGTAACCACCATCAAGACCATAATTATAAAGCTTTAGTGTGTGTATACATGCCGTCTAAACTGGATAGAACATTAACTCTCTTTAAATAGAACATATCCATACGCTTTGCATGTAAAATGCTCGTACATACGGCGAGAACCACAAGCTATAGTATTTTTAGTTCCAGTACCATGTCAAACTGCCCTTGGGACTTTGCCATCTGCTTTCTGTGCTTTTCTAAAACAAGAGGTGATAAGATGAGCTTTAGAGTAAATGATTACACAACGTCCATCGTGTCAAAACAGCTTTTTCATCTGATTACGTCAATGCGTAACCTGGCAATAGAGGCTCTGTTCTTTTTACAAAGAGTTTCTAAACTAACCCATTGAAACTTTACCCGAGTTTCAGACCAATGTATTTAGTGTATTATGACACTAGGATGGTTTACACCTTTTTTCTCCTCCGGCTAATTCAATCAGCTTGGTTTCCCAGTGCAGGGTGGAGACTTGGGAGGAGGGCGATCCTCCAAAACCCCCCAGGGGCTTAAATTCCAGACTACGCCTCTTTGAAAGCTGACTACCTGATTTTCCTCTTCTGCAAGACCAACAGCTTTCCTGTTATAGATCATTTGTTCCTCCATCAAAATATGTACCTACACTACCATTCAAAGTTGGGGTTGGTCAGATTTGTTAATGTTTTTGAAAGTCACTTATGCTCACCAAGGCTGCATTTATTTGATTAAAAATGCAATAAAAACAGCAAAATTGTGAAATATTATAACAATTTAAAATAACAAAAAATTATTTATTCATGTGATGCAAAGTCTATGTTTTTCTGCGTCATTGCTCAGGAAATACAATCATTCTTCAATTCTTCTAAAGAGTTAGAAACAAAAACCTCTTGTATCTTTATAAATGTCACTTTTAATAAATTGAATGCATCCTTGCTGAAGAAAAAGCATTGGTTTCTATAAAAAGCCATCTTACTAAGCCCAAACTATTGAACGGTAAAAACTTTGTAAGTCAGGTATGTGATGGTTTTGTCTTACAAACACAACATTTCACCAGTCGTCCTTTTTGTGAGAGGAAATCTCCCTTCATGCACTTGGCATTTTTGTAATACTACGTTGTGGTACATCTGGTCTCAACACATCGGGTGAAGTTCCTGCTGCCGTAGATTGTGGGTTTTTGTTTCATCTAACAGATATTTTAGAAACAAGATATACACAGAATAGGTGTACTGTATATACTGACATTAATGATTATGGATTGGTCATACACATGATGTCATCTCTAATTAAAAAAAATATCTATAGGCCTGTATACGTTGCTATGTACTAAAACACAGGCTCAAATTAGAAGGTCTTAAAATGACTATCATCACCTTGGGTGATTGAGATAAATCCTACAGTAGCTCTCATCTTACTGTCACGGATACAGCAGTTTATATGGAGACCAGCAGCTGATGCATGCTGGGAAATACCCACAAATGCCCCACCGGTCTCGGTTTCAGGAACTATCCGCCATCTGACTTTAAACTTGGATAAGGAAAATGTAAAAATGACAAACTACCACATTATATTCCTCTTTTTTTTCGCATGCAAAACCCACCACCATGATGCTAGAGTGCTGAGAGCGATTGCTAAGCCAAGGTATTCTGGGTATTTTTAGCTCACTGATATGCAGTTGCTAGTGTGCTCTGGGTGGTTTTGTACGGCCCGAGTCCCTTCTATTGTCCATTTACTGTCCAGAAAACTGAAGCATATCTTGGAAAAGTAATTAATCCAAAACCTCCATGTTTCCTGACGTCAAGATGAATGCATCAGATCAGAAGGAGAAACCATGCCGAGATGTATTACGGATCAAAGTCAACCGTGAGAAAGCATTTGGGCTGAAGATTTTTCAGCTCAGAGAAGATGAAAAAAGACGTGATGCAGAAGGTCAACAGCTTTCACAGGCATTAACTTCTCAATCTTCTTGACTTCTGAGTGTTTTCACGGTTCTACTTAAAATACAATTATATTTACCGAAACACACACCAAACGTCTTAAAAGCATTTGGAACTAAAAGCATCAATCAATAGCATGCATGTATTAACTTGATATCTTACCTACACACAAGGATTTTTATACTTTAACCAATGCAATTAGTATTAATTAATCAAATGTTCTTAATCCTAAGTGAATAACTGTCAAATCACATGACACATCAGTTCATGCCAAACGAAACATGGAAGCAATAGAAGAGAATACGCACCAGTCTTTCCTGAACAGGTGTGTGAATAACGCCTGGTTTCAAACTGACTCGGTGTGTCACCATAACGAGAAATACAAGCTTACGATGACAAAAAAACTAAACCAAAAAAAACGTTGCTTTTCCTTTCCTTCTTGTCCTAACGAGGCCTAGAGTGTTCACTTTATTGTCAAGAGGTTTACATTTCTATTTCCATATGTTTTCAGGCTTAAAGGATTAGTTCACTTTCAAATGAATATTTCCTGATAATTTACTCACCCCATGTCATCCAAGATGTTTATGTATTTCTTTCTTCAGTCGAAAAGAAATTAAGGTTTTTGATGAAAACATTCCACAAATTATCTCCATGTAGTGTACTTCAATGGACTCCAAATGGTTGAAGTTCAAAATGTCAGTTTCAGTGCCGCTTCAAAGGGCTATAAACGATACCAGATGATGAATAAGGGTCTTATCTAGCGAAACGATCAGTCATTTAGAAAAATAAAATAAAGTATATGCTTTATAAACACACTTCTGTTCTGTGATGCGCGTCCCAGACTTCACGTAATAGGTAATGACGTTGAAAAGGTCACACTTGATGTAGGCTCCGTCTCATCTTCTCCTCCAAGTTCAATATTGTCCGACATCGTTGTTTTACCTTGTAAACTCATTGAGTTGTAATTCAGTTGTAACAAAGTAAATGCACGTTCAACTTGTAAACACTGACTCGGTGCTTCCGCCTACGTCAAGCGTGACCTTTTCAATATTATTACGTATTACGTGAAGTCTGGGACGCGCATCGCATCGCAGAACAGAGCATTTGTGTTTATAAAGCATAAAAAGTTTTTTTTTTTTTTAATAAGACCAATTGTTTTGCTAGATAAGACCCTTATTTCATCGTCTGGTATCGTTTTTATAGCTGCACTGAAACTGTCATTTTGACCTTCAACGTTTGGAGTCCATTGAAGTACCTATATGTATACAAATCTGGAATGTTTTCATCAAAAACATTAATTTATTTTCGACTGAAGAAAGACCTACATAAACATCTTGGATGACATGGGAGTGAGTAAATTATCAGGAAATTTGTATTTGAAAGTGAACTAATCCTTTAAATACCCCTAGCTGTACTTGGGAAACTGCTCTGCTGTGTGTGTGTGTGTGTGTGTGTGTGTGTCTCTCTCTGTGTGTGTGTGTGAGAGAGTAAGTGTGTGTGACTAAGTGTGAGTGAGGGGGAGGGTGTTAACCGTCCATGTTGGCACCACCATACGAGATGACCAAAACAGGAAACATAACCGAGACAAGGCAGCTTTGTCTCACTCCCCATTCACTGGAAATATACACTCATTTCCTATATTTCATAACTCATGCTTTGTGTGCAGAGAACAAAGATCATAATAGTTACAAATATTGTTTCAGACCATCTTAGTAAAGTTATGCAACAATGCAAAGCTAACAGCAAATGTACCTACGCTGCTATTTAGCTAATTAGTGGTTACTTATTTAGGAGACACTTAAAAAACAAAACCGAGCTCCGCTCACAAACGCTGCTTTATCAGACATTATATACAAGATGAAATGAAAATTACATCCAAAATGTTCTGAAAACAGTCGGTTATAATCAGAACTACAGTGATATAAAAACACCAGCGCGGGTTTCGATTTTGAAACGTGCAAAGCTCAACCAAGCGTTCTCCCCACCAGCTAACCATTCGAATCCCCGGAGGCGGGATTATCTTTGTGATGTCACAAATACAGGAAAACAACTTTGTAGTCCAAACGAGCCGTTCGTTGTAGTTCTTGAAAAGGGATTTAAAACCCCCCGAAATATCTCCGTTTGGTGTGGACTTTGAGATTCGTAATTTTGTAGGTCGTTTTATGCCCAAATATACACACTACACACTGACTAAAATTCACAAAGTGAAAAAGCATAATAGCACCCTTTTAAATATGTTGAAATCATTTTTTATCATTTTACATTTTGTTTTCATTTCCATTTTAGTTTTTTTTATAGATTTTTATTTCAGAGTTAGTTATTTTAGTATATCAAGTTAAACTAAAAGAAAACGAGAAACGCTGCTTTGGCAAACTGAATTATTTTTTAGTTTTTTATTTCAGTTGCAATTTATATTATTGCAAAAGTTTTTTTATGGTTTTAGTTTTAGTTGACTATAATAACCCAGAAAAATCACAAGAAAAAAAATAAAAAGCTTACAAAATATAATGTTGGTATGCAAACAATAGCCACTGAAATAGTACTTATGGAGGTCAATGGCTACCAACTGTTTGGTTACCTTCTTCAAACTATCTTCTTTTGTGTTAATAAAAAAAAAAAGATGTGTTTGGAACAACTTGAGGGTGAGTAAAAGATTACATAATTTTCTTTTTTCTTTTTGGGTTAACCGTCTCTTTAAGGCACTTACCTGCTAACTGCGAAGCTAAACATATGGACACTGCACTTACAGAATTACATTAAAATACCTCAGATTTCCACAGAATTCAAAGACGTGTAATTTCTGTACAAATCTCAACACAATCCCTGTGTTTCACGTGTTGCTAAGAGTAGAGCTCTATAATGAATTCTACAAAAGTTGCCCTACAATCAACACATCAAATGCTGTTTAGAATCCATTTGGGCCTCCAAATAGTGCACAAATGACATGGAGTCTCTCTCAACCTTTGGATAAATGTATCCCACAAGGCCTGATCTTGACATCTTTTGGGATTGAATCAGTAACTTATAGCTGCTAATTTCACAATTATACCCTCCATTGCATGGTTGAGGCATGCTTGCTGTTTAGTCAGAATGAACTGAGAGAAGTAGAAAGACTGATTAAACCACATTCTGCTGTTGCCATGCTTTCATTTCCTGAACATGTGACAGCTCATATCATCACATCACACAGTTATCGAAACAATCAACCACTACATCCCTGCAGAAAGTACACGAGATTGTATCATGCTGAGACAACAACGGCAAGCTATGCAATGATTTAGAGTTTTGCTAATGTTATTAATCAGATAGGATGACTAATAAAGACAAGAATAAGTGTTTAAAAGCAATTCTCATGTCACTTCAATTTAAACTAAACTGTGTATATTGATTCACCGTCAAAACCCTTGAAATTAGGTCAAAGTTCACACATCAACAAGCTGTAGTGCTCACTGGCCAATGAGCAAGATAAGACAAGACCAGGGTTGCCAAGTCCATGGATTTTCCTCCTGAATTAGGCTGCTTTTACAGTTTTACCAATACTTAAAGTACCTTTTCTAAACTCTTAACACAGCAACACACCTACATCACACAATTAGCCAATTGGTTAATATTCTGGCCAAAACCACATTTTGTTAAATAAATACAAACTCTACATTTCAAAATGCTGAATAATGTTTTCTACATATACTAACTCTTACCAAAACACAGCAAACCTGATTCAAAATCGAGTCATTTGGTCAAAACATTAGCACTAGTTTCTATCCAACAGAAACATATAGTCTATCATCATAGTGGCATTACAAAAACTGCATTACTTGTCATGTCTCAGTTCTACCTGCATATAATAGACAATATAAAAATCCATAGTCTTTTGTAATTTAGCCTTCAGTTTACCTTCATCTGAAACCAATTTTACATTTTTAAGTGTTGAATATGTTAATTCTTGGCAACGTACTATATACAATTAAATGAGTCATTATTTTATAGAAAGTACAATAGAAAAAATAGGGTCCTCTATGCAGAAATTATATTGGGACCTTCATTGAAATTGCTTTTCAGTGGGGGGGGGGGGGGGGGGGGGGGGGCGGGGGGGGGAGGGGGGTTGGATGTGGATGGTGCCCCCATATAGCTGATGCCCGTGATCAACACAAATTACATGGCCTTTGTTTACTATGCAAGCTTGTTTCCATGACAGAATAAAACAGTCAAAAACCATATACTTTTTATCTCAGAATTCGGACTTCTATATTGGAATTGCAAGTTAACATCTTGTAATTCAGACTTTATCAGAATTGTGAGATACTGTGAATTCACAATAGCAAGAAGAAAACAAATCTGAGATAAAGTCACAAGTACCCATTACCCTTTATATTCCATGGCAGAAATAATCTTTCATACGTTCCACTTGTGTAAGGGGAAAAAACAAACATACATAAAACATGCACAGTCCAACGCACACTCTCACCTTTCTCTTACCTCTTCTTAAATGATTTTTCTCTCTCTTTCTCTAAATCTGTGTTGTTCTGCATCCACAAAACCAATTGAAACAGGTCTTTTTCACTCTATGTTGTTGTTGATGTAATGGAAAGAGCTTCAACACCTGACAATTCCTCCAACTGAGACTGGAATCAGTTATTTCTAAATATTTCAGTGATCTGTTACTTAAAAATGCTTATCAGTTGTTACAATATTTTATATAGAGATATGTTTCAATACTTTTGAGCTGCTGTTGTTGCAGAAGTAGAAGCTTTATACTATATTTAAGGTTTGGAACGTTAGATCTTCATTTCTGACATGCTGTGTTTAAGCATTTGTAAATAAGACTAAAAAGATTTTGGTTTTGTGTATGCTTGTATGAAAAGAAAATGTAAGCATTTTAGAAACATGGTAATTGACTGTATATTGCATGAAAACAACACAAATTGTGTTAATGGTATGGTCACAACAGACGGATGTTGTGCTAATTGTGTTTAGAGTTTTGAAAATGTGACTACAGATTGGACGAAAGGATATTAGCAACTGAAAAAAAACGTAAACCGTAAAGTTGATTTTTGTCTCCTGGTTGAACTTGAGGGTAACGGTTGACATGTTTGTGTAAACAGACATGCCAACTGTGCTTATGATAACAATAAAGTGAATTTACATGTGAAACAGTACATCTGCTGTATTGAATTATCTGTCATGTTAGATCTATCGATCTAGATCTAAAGTGACAGTAAAGACTTTTACATTGTTTACAAAAAAGGTATATTTCAAGTAAAAGCTGTTCTTTTGAAATTTCTGTTCATCAAAGAGTAAGAGACTTCTTTCAAAAACATAAAAAATCCCCAAACCTTTGAATAAGCCTTATTGAAAAATGGTGTCTAATATTTGAATTACATTTAAAGGAAATGTTTGATGCTGCTATTCGTGAAAGAGACTGTAAAATACTATTATTAAAATGTTTTATTGGTCATTTGCCTTGTTTGAACATTTTTTTATGACCTGGCAACCTTGTACACGACACCGAAATCAGATTTATTTAGCTATCTTGCACTTTTTTACTGATCCCAGTTGTTTTAAGACACTTACATGCAGTCGTTTATCCAGATGGAAATGAAATGGAACTTTAGTTAAGGTGTGGATTATGTGATTTATTGTAGATTGCAGCACTCGAGAACTGAAGGAAGCAGGAAGAATTATTAGACAACTTTTCCTGTAAAGATTAAAAACCAGGTTTTCTAGTTGGGGCATGAGTGAATGAAGTTCCTTAAACTACCAGGAACAACGGTTTGAAACGAACTCTGTTTGAAACGAACTCTGTTTGAAACAAAACTCTGTATGAAACGAACTCTGTATGAAACAAACTCTGTATGAAACGAACTCTGTATGAAACGAACTCTGTTGAAACGAACTCTGTTTGAAACAAACTCTGTTTGAAACGAACTCTGTTTGAAACAAACTCTGTTTGAAACGAACTCTGTTTGAAACGAACTCTGTTTGAAACGAACTCTGTTTGAAACGAACTCTGTTTGAAACGAACTCTGTTTGAAACGAACTCTGTATGAAACGAACTCTGTATGAAACGAACTCTGTATGAAACGAACTCTGTATGAAACGAACTCTGTATGAAACGAACTCTGTATGAAACGAACTCTGTATGAAACGAACTCTGTATGAAACGAACTCTGTATGAAACGAACTCTGTATGAAACGAAATCTGTATGAAACGAACTCTGTATGAAACGAACTCTGTATGAAACGAACTCTGTATGAAACGAACTCTGTATGAAACGAACTCTGTATGAAACGAACTCTGTATGAAACGAACTCTGTATGAAACGAACTCTGTATGAAACGAACTCTGTTTGAAACGAACTCTGTTTGAACCGAACTCTGTATGAACCGAACTCTGTATGAACCGAACTCTGTATGAAACGAACTCTGTTTGAAACTAACTCTGTTTGAAACGAACTCTGTATGAAACGAACTCTGTTCGAAACTAACTCTGTTTGGAACGAACTCTATATGAAACGAACTCTGTATGAAAACAAACTCTGTATAAACAACGAACTCTGTTCGAAACTAAACTCTGTATGAAACGTACTCTTTCACAAACGAACTCTGTTTGAAAACGAACTCTGTATGAAACGAACTCTGTATGAAACGAACTCTGTATGAAACGAACTCTGTATGAAACGAACTCTGTATGAAACGAACTCTGTATGAAACGAACTCTGTATGAAACGAACTCTGTATGAAACGAACTCTGTATGAAACGAACTCTGTTCGAAACGAACTCTGTTCGAAACTAACTCTGTTCGAAACGAACTCTGTTCGAAACTACCTCTGTTCGAAACGAACTCTGTTTGAAATATAACATCAAGCAGACACCGAATGATCACCACAAAACCACAAGTGTTGAGACTGAAACAAAGGCATGTATTTCTTATGCTTTTCACAGAAAGACAATTCTATTTGAGTGTGGTTGAGTAAGTTTCCTGCTCTTGTCTTCTTTACTGTGGTTAATGTGTGGAGTTGTTCATACTAAAACAAAATGCCTGACACATTATATCCTGCGTACACTTGTCTGAGACGAGATGGACTTTGAAATCACATTCTAACACCCGATGGCCATAAAAAGGCCAATAAAAATGTGATATAATTAGTTAATGTATATATGCGGTCACTTATTAAATTTAAGCTCCAGTTAGTTTATACTGTAAAATATTTGAGGGCTGCACCGTATCATATAACATCACCGCTGTGACATCAGAAAGTTCAAGACCATCACAATGTACGCAGAACACACTCACTGTGTCATAACGACTTCTGCAGGAATGTTGCCCGACAGGCTTTTCCAATAACGATTCCTAAAAATTATTTTCAGGTGTCCTTGTTACAGTGTAATTGTATATTTAAGTACTGAGTAATATTCATTAACCACATGCACTATATGCTTAGGATTAGGGTTTGGCTTAGTGCTACTTGCATTTAATTATGCATAATTTGTTATTATTATTATTATAATTATAGTAAGTACATGTGACGTGTAACAACGACACATTCAAATAAAGTGTTACCGAAAGTAGACATTGATAGAGAAATGAATATAAACATACTGGCGCAAAGTTCACATCCTGTTAAGAACATCATTTTACCCCCAAATAAAATAAATATATAAATTGTATAATGATAATTAAATCTATTTTTGTCCTATCAAGATTTGCATTGTGACATTATTTTCATGAAAATGTAACTCTAGACTCTCTTCACTGTAATGCCAAAAATATTAAACTGTAAATTACAGTAATGAGAATATACTTATCAAATTAAAATATTTAATAATTAAGCAATTATTCATAAATAAATCATTATTAAATACATCAAATTAGTAACAAATTAAATTATTGTGAGTACTTTTACAAGTATTTGAAAGGACACTTTAAAATTTTAAAGGGAAAAGGAAATTAATAATAATATAATGATATGTTGAACATTACCTAAACAGAATTAATATTTTTTAAATAATGTCAATGCAAAAAGTACAACAATAATTTAGATTTTTCTTATATTTTACATATATTTATATATTATATTAAATTATTTATTTCTACTCTTGATTTTGGAGTACTTATATCATCTGACTGCTTTAAAATATGTAAAGAGGCAAAAGAGATGATTACGGGTTGTGTGCAGCACTCCTGGTGGTCTGTGATTGGTTGACTCTGCTGTGTAACCACGAGTCGTACTCCGCTTTGGGCATCTTTACCACATTCAGCCTCACTATCTGTAAATGACAGGGAGAGAGAGAGATAAAAGAGTTAGCAGCCGCTAGCAGCCTAACCTCCCAGTTCCTGACAATAGCTTATTACACACTGAATAGTCTGTCATTATACGGCCCACGTGCCTGGCTGTTACCGGCGTGCTGTCTGGACAAGATTTGAGGGTCAGCAACATTTTGGCAGTTACAATTAAAGGAGAAGAAAACCTGGGGAAGCTGAGACACCTGAAATCTAGAACGCAAATAACTATCAACACATTATGATGTAGATGAAATATAACTCAGACGACTATCCTCAGCGTGTTACACAAATATAACAAGAATTCTGTCACACTTATGTTGTTTTAAACATGCGTGTTATTATTTTTGGAACAAAAAGGTTGACCATATTAAAAATAACTAAATGACACGAGGGTACGTGAAAAATAAATATACTAAAATGTTTTGAAATGCATTTATTTCATGCTAAGTATGCTACAAATACATTTACATATTTATGTACTTACCCTGCAATTGTACTTTTGGTATACTAAACTGGTATACTTAAAGTCTTAAAGTCCTTAAAGTATACTAGATTTGAACAATTCATTTTGTGCTTAATGTCCTTCTTGCAAAACAATGATATCTATGAAGAATTTATTATTTTACATGTATTATTATTTTCAATGTTGAAAGCAGTGGTGCTGCATAATATTTGTTGTGGAAATCGTGACATATTCAAAAGAATTCATAACAACAGAATTTATTTGACAGAAAAACTCTTTACTGTCACTTTTGGTGAATTTAATGTATTCTTGCTGAATAAAAGTATTAATTTATTTCAAAAGTGTAGTGTATAAAAACACCCATATAGTGTGAGTTATTATACAGAAAACAATGTTAAAAACAGTTGTGCTGCTTAATATTTTTGTGGAAACCAAAATCCTTTTGTCAGGATTTTCAGGATAAATAGAAAGTTCAAAAGAACAGCATTTATTGTTACATTTTAAATATCTTTACTGTCACCCTTGCAGAATGAAATTATTGATTTATTTAAAAAAACTTCATTCTCCAAACTCCATAAAAAAACCACACACTCCTTATTTTGATACTTTGTTATGGATGCTATGACATTTAAGCATTTTTAAATGTGTCTTCTGTCTACAAATATTGGCCCACTGCAGGGTTCAGATGGCCCAGATATGTTGCAGTCACTGAATCTTTTCTCTGAAGTAAAACATTAAGTGACAGCAGCATATCACATTTCTACAAGTGTTGTCTTGTACCTCTATAGCCACACACAGGTCAGGACAGCAGAGCTCCCACGGCTGGAGGGAGCTTAAGATCCTCAGGAAGTTGTGAGGGTGGAGTTGCATAGAGTGGCCTTCTGTAAATCGACTCAGCTTCTCCAACAAACGTGCAACCCTCCTGTCTGAGTGTTTGATGGGGGCCAGATTACTGAGCAACACTGAGAGCCTTCAGCAGACACGCACAAACACACAGCCACACACACACACGGACAGTGTTATTGAATGTTAGTGTGACATGTTGAATGTACACACACACACACACACTGCAAGCATCCTGTAGGGTCAGATTAACATTGGTATTTGGCAAACACACACACACACACACAACACATTAAGTGGTTTTGCATCCGTGTTCCCTGGAGGATTGGAGGTGACGCAGACCATTAAACCTTCACTGAACACACACGCACCACTCACACACCACACACACACACACACACGAGTGCTGTATGGATCCTCAGTGCTGTCAGGGATGTTTGAGTCTGGTGCTCTTGGAGAGACCACAGAGGTTTTGGAGGTCACAGCAGAACGGATTCGTCCACGGGACAGCATATTACAAAGAGAGTGGTACCTCTGGACCCCAAAATCCCATCTCTTCCTAGAAAGAGACACAGTAAGAGGAAAAAATAAACCATTAAAAGGAGATGTATTCACATGTGTCACATTACTATTGCTGAGACACTGTAAGAGATTCTTCATTTCACGAGTTCACACTTACATATAATAAATCGAATAAAGTTTATACATATTGGGCGTGCTGTTCGAGGGGAGGGCTCTGAGCTCGGAATTTTGGCCCAAACCCAGAGTACCCCCCGACAGGTTAGGACAGGTATAGTTGTAAGTGCGGAGAAGGGGTGGCGGAAGGATGCTGGAAAACTGCCAATGAACAGAGGTGAGTCTGCTGTGTATATACACACACCTCTTATCTTGTTAACTGGGTTGATTACTGATTGTTCTCCTCTTGTGTTAATTAGGTTAATTATCTGAACGTGCTCCTCCCGAACTTTGTTAATAAAACATCATTTTGTTGAGATTTTTGAATTCTATCACTCTCTACTTAATGTGAAAAGTCAGATTTTTTTTTTTTTGCTACTTTTCAAACAACTTGTTACAGTATATACAGATTTTAAAGATTTATCCATATCCCAAATCACACACACACACACACACACACACACACACACACACACACACACACACACACACACACACACACACACACACACACACACACACACACACACACACACACACACACACACACACACACACACACACACACACACACACACACACACACAGTGTTATATATCCTTTAAAGGGGTCATTAGATGCGATTTCAAGTTGTCCTTTCTCTTTGGAGTGTTACAAGCTGTTTGTGCATAGATACGATCCCTGAAGTTACAAAGACTCAAAACCAAAGAGATATTCTTTATCAAAGTTAAGACTCTGCCACACCCCCTTAAAACGGCTCGTTTAAACACGCCCCCACATGTCTACGTCGCAATGTGGAAATATTAGCATAATGCCGCCCAAATGTTCACGCAAAGAAAGGCAGCGTGGTTTCAGTAACGCAGTAGTGCTGATGCAGCCGTGTCAGGGAGACGCTGTATTTCTATATGAAAGCAAAAGCACTTTATTTGGCCTTCAGAAAGTAGATGCATTTAGGAATCATTAAGATTACTTACAACAGAACAGCAATGCATTTTATGGACGACAGTTTCGCAAAGCTAGGAGAGGAGGTCATTCTGACTGTGCTCTGACAATCTGGTGTTTCTGAATCAGCGACTGTATGTTTTGTTATTAGTTTAAGTATTTATTATTGACTGTTCAAATGCTGATTTTTGTGCGTCGTGTGTGTGTGTGTGTGCTCGCGTGTGTTTGCGTGTGAGAGAGAGGGAGACACGCTCACACACTCGGCTTGTGTACTGCAAACACATACGAGCTTCATCACTGTGTTTGTCACGCGACTCTGTTCCCCTCTCGGGCTTGAACTGATGGTAAAACTTAAAGCTAAGGACATTATTTACTGTTTTTACATTTAATTAATTTGAAAGCTAAAGCTCGCGATTATGTAAAGGGGCGTTAGATTTCCGATTCGTGCTTGTGGTGTTCGGCCAATCACAACGCTCTGGGTCAGTTGGCCAATCAGAGCAGACTGCGCTTGTCGAAGAAGGGACGTTGTAGAAAACGAAGCATTTGAGAGAGGCGGGGCATAGAGGACTTAAAATAATGTACGGTTTTTAAAAATAATATGTTTTTTGAACATTAATGCATGCCAACAGATTCTGCAACACCAAATACACTAAATATTGATCTTTAAAAAAACATCATATGACCCCTTTATACAATTTTTATTTCAGTTTTAGTTTGTTATTTTATTGCAACAAATTAAATTAACTGAAAATGAGAAATGTTGTTTTACAACTTCAAATATTTTATTTTCAGCCAATGTTTATTTCAGGTAACATTTTAAAAGTGTTAGTTTTAGTTCACTATTTTAACCATGTGCATAACAAGTGGGAAAATATTATGTCATTGTGTTTATTTGGGCAGTGAAAAAACTAAATAAAATAATAACAGGATTCTTATATGTAAATAAACTATTGAACATTTTAGAAGACAAATATATTAGTGGGAGTGTGGAAAGTGTGTTTAGCTGAACAATTATATAAAAGCCTGTTGTATTGTTAAAAAGACAGTCATAAAATAAAAAGCCTTCCTTGTTCCTCCCCAGACAGCAACATGGTTTTGGCCCAGATCTGGCCCGTGTGAAATCCATGCGTGGATCTGGGCCGACACTGCTTGCTGTCTGGGTCAGTGTGGAGGAAAAAAACAACAACTCACTTGGCACAGCGGTCCAGAGCATCAGATAAATTAAGTGTTAACTCTTCTGCTTTGTCCAGAAACGATGCCCTCTTCCCACCCAACATGACTCCCTTCTTGTGGATGAGTTGGGCAGTGGCAGAGGTCCTGGCAGGGGAACTAATAAAACACAAGAGAGCAATAAAAATAAATGCATTAGTAATTTCTTCTGGTACACAGCAAAGCTGCCTTTACATGAGCAGAACACATGTGAGGGATGTACAGCATGCACACATGAGGATTGAACAGTGAATCTATGGAGCAGTTTCAGATGGGACTACACCCTGTCTGCACGCTTTTGCACAACAGCTTAGACAAGAGATGAGGGAGGAAGGATCCATGCTGTTTACTTCCCGCAAACTGCCTGTAATCTACAGCTTACTATGGTAGGTGGAGTTTATGAAAGCAAAGGTCAATGCAAAAGGCCTACAGCTGTACTAGTGCTTGACATGTGAATGATAAAAAAAAATATTACAGGTAAAACTAGATCCTTAAAGAGAACAACAACATTTCTAGCAGTGTAATGTTTTTTCTGTGTTAAGTTACCATACCGTTCAAATCTTTGGGCCAGTAAATTGAATACTTTAATCCAGCATGGATGCATTAAAAATGACAGTAAAGACATGTATTTATTTCCAATGTTGCTCCAAATCAGCACATTAGTATGATTTCCGATCAATCATGTGACACTGAAAACTGTTGAACATTAACTTTGCCATCACAGGAACAAATACAACCTTAAAATATTTTAAAATAGAAACCAGTTAAATTAAATTGTAAAAACATTTTACAGTACGACACTTTTACTTTATTTCTGATCAAATAAATGTAGACTTGGTGAGCATTAAAGACTTGTTTCTATGCTCTTTAACAAATGTGACCCTGGAGCACAAAGCGTTTATAAGTAGCACGGTTATATTTGTAGCAATAGCCAAAAATACATTGTATGGGTCAAAACTATTGATTTTCTTTATGCCAAAAATAATTAGGATATTAAGTAAAGATCATGTTCCATGAAAATATTTTGTAAATCTCCTACTGTAAATACATCAAAACTTATTTTTTGATTAGTAATATGCATTGCTAAGAACTTCATTTGAACAACTTTAAAGGTGATTTTCTCAATATTTAGATTTTTTTGCACCCTCAGATTCCAGATTTTCAAATATTGTCCTATCATAACAAATCATACATCAATGGAAATCTTATGTATGCAGATTTCAGATGATGTATTAATCTAAAAATGTACCCTTATGACTGGTTTTGTGGTCCAGGGTCACAAATGGCCTAAAATGACCTGATGGTAATTTCAGTAACTCTGGGAACAGCAGACACACCTCTGCACTCTCTGAGATCCCGTCTTCTCTCCGGCTGTGTTTTGCTGTGTCTCGCTCTCAGGATGGACTTTGACTGACATATCGCTGTATCATAATGGAGACAATTGGTCACATGAAATCCCACAATAAAGGCATTACAGCAATCATGACCCCTCATCACACCCCAAATGATCATCGATTATATACATTCTCACTGTGGAATTTATGCTGATCAAATGATCTGATCACACACACACACACACACACACACAACACACACACACACACACACACACACACACACACCACACACACACACACACCACACACACCCACACACACACACACACACACACACACACACACACACACACACACACACACACACACACACACACACACACACACACACACACACACACACACACACCCACACCCACACCCACACACACACACACAACCAATAAAAAATATACAAATAAATTATCATGAACAAACCTGGTAACTGTGGAATTTACTGTAGTGTGTAATACACATATTTCACTAAGTATATCATTTTGTGATTCACACACACACACACACACACACACACACACACACACACACACACACACACACACACACACACACACACACACACACCACACACACACACACACACACACACACACACTACACACACACACACACCCACACACACACACACACACACACACACACACACACACACACACACACACACACCCCACACCCACACCCCACACACACACACACACGCAATAAAAAACCCTGCAGTGGTGCTGATTGTACTTTTGACTAAATAATCCAGAAGTATATTTGTATACTTTGCCTGCAAAAGTAAATAGGAACAATTATTTTGTGCTTAATGTACACTTTAAAATCTTGTGCGGAAGTAAAGACCAATGTAATCAAAGATTATCAATCCTCCGACTAAATATACAGAAGTATATTTGATTGTGCAAAAGTAGAACTGTATACAGGTATTTTACTTTAAATATCTTGCATTTAAAGATTTGCAATGTAACAAAGATTATACAAGTAGTATCTCAAATAAAGTCAATACTGTGACAATAAAACACATTTTATGTGCACATTAAAGAAATTTGCATTGAACACAAGTAGTACTCCAGTGTTGGGAAGGTTACTTTGGAAATGTAATAGGTACAGATTACAAGTTACACTTAAAATGTAATAAGTAGTGTAACTTTTCACTTTATAAAAGTAAAGTAACTGATTACATTTGATTACTTTTTGATTACTTTTCAGTGTTGGGAAGGTTACTTTTGGAAATGTAATGTTTTCAACTATTAATCATTTTCAAACATGCAAAGCAGGATTACAAGTTACCCTTAAACTAACAGTAGTAATCAACAGTGATTACTATCAGTAACTTTTCAATTACTTTTAAAAGTAAAGTAACTTGAATTAAGATTATAATATTTTAATTTTAAAGGAGATTACTTTGATTACTTTTTGATTACTTTTCTAAATGTCTAATTTTTTCAACTATTAATGCAAAATATTTCATTTGCATGCAAAGCAGGCAGTGTGGTTAAACTTACAGTGTGTGGACACAACCACCCTCAAATGTATAAAATCACTCCTTTTTTAATCCCCCCAAAAGACTTAAACAGTCCAAATCAATTATCAACTTGAATTAAGATTATAATATTTTAATTTTAAAGGAGATGTTGGATGCAAAATATCTTAACCAGCACTCTCTCCGTCCTCATATAAGTGTGTCTTTGCAGTGTGTGGACACAACCACCCTACTTAAGTGTATAAAATCACTCCTTTTTTAATGAGCAAGGCACCGAACCCCCAAGCCTGTCTCAATTATCCCCGGGGGCAATTTTGATTTTGTCAGCATAGAAGGCTGCACTCTCTCCGTCCCGGGTGTGTGTTACCACGACGGTGTGTGTGTGTGTTCTTAAGTAAGACGGTGTGTGTGTGTTGAGCAAGGCACCGAACCCCCACGGTGGTGTTGTGTTCACTGCTCCCCGGGGGCCTCACGGTGTGTGGGTGTTGCCCACGGTGTGTGTGTGTGTGTGTGTTTGCTCGGGTGTGTGTTCCGGTTGTGTGGTGTTGTGTTCACGGTGTGTGTGTGTTCTTGGATGGGTTTAACGGTTGTGTGTGCAGACGGTGTGTGTGTGTGCACAAACGGTGTGTGTGGGTCACCATCCTTGTTCACGGTGTGTGTGTGTGTGTGTGTTTGTTCACTGCTGTGTGTTGCACTAAATTATGGGTTTAATGGCAGAGCACAAAATTCTGACTCTTACTCTTTCTGCTTTCTGAATCCTGGCCAAGGGCCACTTCACAAGTTTTATTAAAAAGTTCAAACTAAAGGATAGTTTCAGCAACCATGTCTGGCTGCAAATCATTTTACTCTTTCTGCTTTCCAGCTGCACCTCCAGAAGAATTAAGTCTCCCACAAGTTTTATTAAAAAGTTCAAACTAAAGGATTCAGCAACCATTGTTCATGATGCAAATCGCCTTTGCTCTTCCACAGAAGAGAGGGGCGGCACCTCCAGAAGAAGAGTCTCCCACTTTATATGTTTTTATGATTATCTGCAAATCGCCTTTGCTCTTCCACAGAAGAGAGGGGCGGTGAGCAGAGCTGTGTTCTTTTACACACCACCGAGACCATTTTAAGATTACCCTAAAGAGAATGCACCGAACATATAGTCGCTGTGTTCAAAATAGGCATACACACCACCGAGACCATTTTAAGATTACCCTGAAGCACAGAATCATACCACCAAAAATACTTACTTTAAAATCATTATGATGTCCCCTTTGAAGCACAGCCACCTCAAAATCAGACATAACAAGAAATTGGTTAATAGCATTATGAGGTGATTTTAAAATCAAATCTTTACAGAGCTTAAAATGACATGAAACAAGAAATTGGTTAATAGCTACGATGATACTAGAAAAAACAGATTTTAAAATCAAATCTTTAAAAAAAGCATATACTTATAAACCCATATAGGAAATATAACACTGGAATCGGAAAACTTGATATAAATGCCTTAGAAAAAAACAGTTAATTGGTAAAAAAAGCATATACATAAACCCATATAGGAAATATAAGACATATTTTAGAGCGGAAAAGTCTTGATATAAACAATTTATGAAAGAAATTGGTGCTTCATATTTTAGAAGTCTGTATGTGGGAGTGTGTGTTAAAAAACAATTTATGAAAGAAACCCTCAGTTAAATCCTGTATGTGGGAGTGTGTGTTAAAAAACACCCTCATAAGTAACTGTAATTTAATTACATTTTCACTGTAATTTAATTAACATCTTTTCTTAGTAACTGTAAACTTTTATTTTGTAATTAAATTTACGTTATAACTTTTATTTTGTAATTAAAACATGTAACTATTTAACACACAACACACACACACACACACACACACACACACACACACACACACACACACACACACACACACACACACACACACACACACACACACACACACACACACACACACACACACACACACACGTCTAATTACATACGTATAATAATACTTGTCTCGTGTGCTAGTTTACCAGTCTGAAGCGGATGTGAGTTGTTTTTCACAATTACAGCGGGTTTTAAGAACACTCTGGTACACTTCTTGAAGGAACTTCTGGAGATCTGAAAGATATCAACAGATAAAAGCACAATTTATGTCATAAATATAAGTTTTACAACGAGGCAATACAGCATTCTAGTCATGACGGTTTATAAGTACATAAGTAGGCCAGTTCCATTTCCGTTCTGTATGTTCTGATATTCATGCTTTAACTTAAGACACTCTTGCTCGTGTTTAATATTCTGCAAAACTTTCTTCAAGTCCATCATATTTTCTAAATAAAGCAGCGTGGATGTGTAATTGATCCGAGCGTGCCCTCTGCTGGATGACTGATATTACTACAGCATCCACATAAACAACACGACTGCAGACATTATCATTCAGTTCGTATATTCATCTAATAACAGATTTATCACCACGAAAACACCATCTCCCTCAAATACAACGCTTCATTAACCGAGACAAAACACATGCATCTGGAGTAAAAATGAAGTTTTCATTACATGAAATAAAGTGGGATGCTGTTGGAGACAGATGAAAAAAGACATAACTCTTGAATAAATTGGTTGGCTTCATGCCTCATAAATACAAACTATAAGGATGTCATTTTCAGATTTATTATCTATTAATAATATGTAGACTTATTAAATTGGAAGCTTACATAATAAATAATGAATGTTGACGCTGATTCTTCCCATCAGTGATGATTCTCGTGCAGCAGGTTTTATCCCAAACCCAATTAAACCAGCAACAATAAAACTCCAGTAAAGAGGGATATCTTCAGAGTCCAGCTCTTGGATTTCACCCTTACATCTTCTGGATTAGTCCCTCGCTCGATTAATTGGCACGACCAAAAGAGGCTTTATTAGGCCTTTTATAGAAAATGAAATAATAAACTGTAATGACTGAGCAAAACAAAGGAAGCGTTGAGCTTTCATCAGGACTCTGATCTGCTCTGTGGGGTCTAGAGAATTTCAGCTAATTATCTTCAGGCAAAAAGGCAGGACACCTATAGTGTGCATTAGGCCCCTGTCACACGATGGGCCCAAATAAACACCCCAGGAGCAGAAAACAGCTCAGAGCATCCATGCATTTAAGGATTCTTCAAAGATTCACCATCGTGACAGAGAGGAAAGATTTGCACTCGCTAACCAGATTTATCAATAACATGATTTCACGGGGGATAGAAAAGAAACTATCATGCTGACCAAAGAGCTTTCCTGAAAGTGTCTTTATCAAACCTCAAATCCAAATCCAGTCTTTCTTGTCGTGAGAGCCAAACAGCACAGCGCTGAAGTGCATGATGATGATGATGATGATGCGAGGCACTGTTGCCATGACAATGTGCTACATGTGATTGTGTGAGCAAGGCGAGGGATAGTTGAGTTGGCAGTGAGATGGAAACAGATAACACTCGTTCTGTGCTCCACCCATCAGTGAAAGTCACGAGTGTGTTCATCTCAGTCAATTTCACAGCAGCTGTGTTGTGTTGTAAATTGCCACAGAACATATTTTCGACTTGTCGCTCAGTTTGTGAAAAAACTAAGCAAGAAATGATCAAAAATACTGTTGTGTACAGTAAAACTGGCAAAAACTGAGAGACTGAGGAGGAGCTTCTTCAGGCTCCTAAACTCAAACTCAGTCAAATAATATTTACAAGTCTCAATTTAATAAACTGTAAAATATTCATATTCTCATCATCCGTATTGCTGCTATGTGTATATACCCGGTACAACCTGTTTGCACATCCCTGTTTATATTATTATGTATTAAGTCCACAGTATACTGTATTGCACATTTTATTTTATTGCATATTTAACTCTTTATTTTTTCGTATTATTTAAATTTTTTACCTATATTTATATATATTCTCTTGTGTTGTGTTACTTATTTTGCACTGTCCATTGAGCGGACCTGACTTACATTTCACTGCTGATTATATTCTGTATAATTGAGTATGTGACGAATAAAAAAACCTGAACCTTGTGTTGTTAATATTATTAGAGTTTAAAACATCTGTTTTCTATTTTGAAATATAATTTATTCCTGTGATACAAAATATCATTACTCAGTCTTCAGTGTCGCATTGTCCTTCATAAATCATTCTGATATGCTTTTTTGCTGCTCAAAAAACATTTTTGATTATTTTATTTGCTGCTTATAATTTTTGTATCTTTTGTAAATTTTTGTGTAAACATTTTTTGATTATTTTCAACTTTTGTTGAAACCATTTTTGTTAAACTTTTTTGTCTTTTGTAAACACTTTTGTAATAATTATTTTTGTGTAACACTTTTGTATTATTTTTTTGTAATAGTCTTTGTGTAACACTTTTGTAATATTTTTGTAATAATTTTTTTGTGTAACACTTTTGTAATTTATTTGTGTAACACTTTTGTAAGTCTTTGTGTAACAGTCTTTTGTGTAACACTTTTGTAATAATTTTGTAATATTATTTTTGTGTAACACTTTTGTAAGTCTTTGTGTAACACTTTTGTAATAATTTTTGTGTAACACTTTTGTAATTATTTTTTGTAACTTTGTCATTTTTGTGTAACACTTTTGTAATTATTTTTTGTAATAATTTTTGTGTAACACTTTGTAATATTTTTGTAATAATTTTTGTGTAACACTTGTAATTAATTCTGTGTAACACTTTTGTAATACTTTTGTAACTTTTGTAATTTTTGTGTAACACTTTTGTAATAATTTTTGTAATCATTTTTGTGTAACACTTTTGTAATAGTCTTTGTGTAACACTTTTGTAATAATTTTTGTGTAACACTTTTGTAATAATTTTTGTGTAACACTTTTGTAATAGTCTTTGTGTAACACTTTTGTAATAATTTTTGTGTAACACTTTTGTAATAATTTTTGTAATAATTTTCTGTGTAACTTTTGTAATACTTTTGTAATAGTTTTGTGTAACACTTTTGTAATAATTTTTTTGTAATAGTCTTTGTGTAACACTTTTGTAATATTAACACTTTTGTAATAATTTTTTGTAACACTTTTGTATTTTTGTGTAACACTTTTGTAATTATTTTTTGTAATTATTTTGTGTAACACTTTTGTAATAATTTTTGTGTAACACTTTTGTAATTATTTTTGTGTAACACTTTTGTAATAATTTTTTGTAATTATTTTTGTGTAACACTTTTGTAATAATTTCTGTGTAACACTTTTGTAATTATTTTTGTGTAACACTTTTGTAATTATTTTTGTGTAACACTTTTGTAATAGTCTTTGTGTAACACTTTTGTAATAGTCTTTGTGTAACACTTTTGTAATAATTTTTGTGTAACACTTTTGTAATAATTTTTGTGTAACACTTTTGTAATAATTTTTGTGTAACACTTTTGTAATAATTTTTGTGTAACACTTTTGTAATAATTTTTGTGTAACACTTTTGTAATAATTTTTGTGTAACCTTTTGTAACACTTTTGTAATAATTTTTGTGTAACACTTTTGTAATAGTCTTTGTGTAACACTTTTGTAATAATTTTTGTGTAACACTTTTGTAATAGTCTTTGTGTAACACTTTTGTAATAATTTTTGTGTAACACTTTTGTAATTATTTTTGTGTAACACTTTTGTAATAGTCTTTGTGTAACACTTTTGTAAGTTTTGTGTAGTCTTTGTGTAACACTTTTGTAATTATTTTTGTAACACTTTTGTAACACTTTTGTAATAGTCTTTGTAATAATTTTTGTGTAACTTTTGTAATACTTTTTTAATAATTTTTGTGTAACACTTTTGTAATAGTCTTTGTGTAACACTTTTGTAATTATTTTTTGTAATCATTTTTGTGTAAACTTTTTTGTGTAACTTTTGTAATACTTTTGTAACTTTTGTAATTTTTGTAACACTTTTGTAAACTTTTGTAATACATTTTGTAATAATTTTTGTGTAACACTTTTGTAATAATTTTTGTGTAACACTTTTGTAATAATTTTTGTGTAACACTTTTGTAATTATTTTTGTGTAACACTTTTGTAATAATTTTTGTAATAATTTTTGTGTAAACATTTTGTAATACTTTTGTAATTATTTAACACTTTTGTAATAATCTTTGTGTAACACTTTTTTTTCTTTTGTAATAGTCTTTGTGTAGTCTTTGGTAACACTTTTTTAAGTCTTTGGTATAGAAAGTTCATTTACAGCACTCATTTGAAATATAAATCTTCTGTAACATTATAAATGTCTTTACTGTCACTATTTCATAAGTTCTTGCTGAATAAAAATACTACCCAAACCTTTGAATGTTAAAGCAGACTCTAATGGTCTATTGAATATGTGTATTGTATAAAAAACCTAATTAGAATTTAAAGCCGGAATGATCCATTATATAAGATTAAGTTATTATAAATAGACTATATGTGACGCTGGAGCACAAAAGCAGTCTTAAGTCGCTGGGTATATTTATAGCAATATCCAAAAACATGCGTCAAAATTATACATTTTTCTTTTATGCCAAAAATCATTAGGATATTAAGTAAAGATCATGTTCGGTGAAGATATTTTGTAAATTTCCTACTGTAAATATATCAAAAGTTAATTTTTGATTAGTAATATGCATTGCTAAGAACTTAATTTGGACAACTTTAAAGATGATTTTCTCAATATTTAGATTTTTTTGCACCCTCAGATTCCAGATTTTTAAATAGTTGTATCTCAGCCAAATATTGTCATATCTTAACAAACCATACATCAATGGAAATATTATTTATTCGGATTTCAGATGATGTATTAATCTCAATTTCTAAAAATGTACCCTTATGACTGGTTTTGTGGTCCAGGGTCACAAATGGCCTAAAATGACCTGATGGTAATTTCAGTAACTCTGGGAACAGCAGACACACCTCTGCACTCTCTGATGTATAAATCAATTAAAAAAAATGAACCCTTATTACTGTTTTTGTGCTCCAGGGTCAGTTTTGTGCTCCAGGGTCAGTTTAATGTATTAAATGTACTGTTCCAAACAGTTTGCTCATTTAATTTGTGTCCACTTGGTTGCTAGATTTCCATAATAGGCTTCTAAACTGATGGACGAGTCGAAATTGTCTGTAGCAATCAACAACATACCATAGATTGCATCTCAAATATCCTTATAAACCAGTCAAACTGTGTCTAAAGAGCTCATGTAAATCAGACAGGGTCATGATTGAAGTTGAAGGTTAACCAGTGTGACCTACATTCTGACGATGAAGGATCAGAACCGGATTCTCGCACGCTCAGAGTCTCCATGCCCTTGGTGTAAACACACTCATCACGTGATCTCTCTGATGACCCCTGAGCACGCTGAGAGCCGCCCTCGTAATGTCCGAGCCGGAGCCGGAGCCACCCCTGCATCTGACAGACCAACTGAGGAGGAGAGACCCAGCACGCTGAGAGCGGGGTCTTCCAGGGCTGGAGTCTCCCTGAAGAGACTCGTAATGTCTGGATGTGATCTGGATGACCCGGTTACTGAGGAGGAGAGCACACTGAGAGCGGGGGTCTTCCAGGGCTGGAGTCTCCCTGAAGAGACTCGTAATGTCTGGATGTGATCTGGAGCGGAGCCGGAGCCGGAGCTGATGACCCGGTTACTGAGGAGGAGAGCACGCTGAGAGCGGAGGTCTTCCAGGGCTGGAGTCTCCCTGAAGAGACTCGTAATGGTCTGGATGTGAGCTGCCGCGTCTGTTGGAGAGGAACAAAAGTCAATCTCATGAAAACATGTTCAGGTTATATTTCAACCCAAAATAAAGAGAAAATCACATTTATTTCTTAAAGAAAGTGAAGCCAGTTCAGGATCATTCTAATTATTTTTTCATTATGACATTATTTTCAAAGCAATTAAACATCCCTCTACAGAACCTTTATTAGGTTAATATATTTACAATTGTAAATAATACTATAAATTATTATACTTATTAAATATTAGACACACATTTATACATATATATATATATATATTAGTTGTCAAATGATTAATTGCGATTAATCACATCCAAATAAAGGTTTGTTTACATATATATATATATATATATATGTAATATATGTGTGCATTGTATTATATATATATTATGTACATATGAATACACACACATGCATGTATTTATTTAAGAAAAATATGTTACGTTTATATATTAAATATATTTAGATGATATGAATTATATGAATTTAAATATATACATGTAAATATTTTCAAAATATATGCTGTACTTGTGTGTATTTATATATACATAATAAATATACACAATACACACACACATATTATGTAAACAAAAACGCTTATTTTGGATGCGGTTAACTAATATATATATATATGAGATAGATATTTCAATAGATTCATACAAAAAAACTCAAAAATTGTATGAAATGATGAAAAGAAAGCAAGAAAAAGAAATGACGATCTATATTTGTATTGTACGTGCTCATTAGTCATTTATCAGATACATTTATCCAAAGAAACATACGTTATATAGAAACATTTGAAAGGCTACGTTTGGAAAAGCATATTACTAAAAAAGTATTTGTAATATCTCCAAATTCATTCATTTAATTGGACTTCCACAAAGTTAGCAAAATTACAATTAGATTACAAATGGAAAAATAACTATTTTTATTTCAGAGATAGTAATGAGCCGCTTGTAACGTTTTCTAAATAAAGGGAGAATAACGGTGTGCAGATCTTTTTTTGTATTATTTGATGTATTATTTGATCTAGCACATGGCCAAGATGCTTTGGACGTGCATACTTGGACATTTTTTATAGAGATAATAAAGAGGTCATCTGTCAAGATTGCAGAATCCTGCTGTACTGAATGTCTGGATTCTTTCACACACTGTTTTTGTACTATAGAGTCGCTAGTATGCAGCATGTTAGTACTGCATTGCAAACACCCAAAGTGTCTTGATCGAGGCCACAGTGGCGATGATCACTCGGTTACCAGATGTTTCTCCATTTAAGCCACCCCACATAACTGTTGTGCGAAATGGGTGTTTAAACAAGTTTCTTCCTACAGACGGTGTAATTAGCCCTTTGCTTGTTTACTGCGTCTTCCAGATAGCAGCTAATGTTGCACACTTGTCTAAACCCGGTGGCATGCTTAAGAACACATTGCTTTACAGAGCTCACGCAGCATCACAAACATTTCAGTGTGAAAGAGCCGATTTGGAGGAGAAAACCTTCGGCGGGGCGATAAACTGCTCCCACTTGGCCTCTATTGCCTTTTCCTTATTCAGTCTCTTTATCGTGGTTCTGCTCGTCCCAGGGTCCCTGAAAGATACAGAGAGAGAGAAGGACAGACACAGACAGATAAAGACACATACGACATTTCTTGACATATTAATTATTCGCGTGATCTCTCCATAATGCGCACGCCCTTTTATCAAAATTGCATATGTCACCTTGAGAGGACAGAAATAAATAGAAGGATGGAGCAAAACAAGTGCGCACATCTCTCTCTCTCTCTCCTCCTGGCTTGGGTCTTAACGCCGGCTGATAAAGTTTCATTATTTTTTGTAATATCTGCTCTCTGCCGTGCTGTACCGTTTTCCCATAAAGCTTCACTTTATTGGAAATTGGATTCTGGGATGGAAGAAGCCCCTCCAGGCTCTTCTGGGAGACGCTTCTTACAATCTCTCTGCCTCTTTTTTCCATTTGTTTTGGCCTCGCTCTCTCCGTCCATCACTAGCACCAACCTGTAGCTGCAGGAGATGAAGGATTAAATTCTCTCCTCGCTCTTTTTCCTCTGTATCTCTCTATTTAACACCACCTCAATTCCACGGTTTCATCATTTCTCCATTAACTCTGATCCTTGTTGTTCCAGTTCGCCGTTGTTCCTGTAGGATCTCATTAGTGGTGATGGCTAAGGCAAGTATCACTGTTAGTGATTTGAACAAAGCCCTCAACCCAAGTATTACACTTTGGCGCAGTATCTGTACAGAGATGAATAATACCTCGAACATAGGTTTGTCGAGGAGGAAAGGAGGAGAATTTCCATACACAAAGAACACCTTAGCAACTGAACCCTAAAATACTTCTTATTTTAATTTACACTATCATTCTATAATTTGGAGTCTATAAGATTAGTTTTTTATTTATTAAATTTTTTTGAATGAAGTATCTCAACATGGCTGCATTTATTTGATCAAAAACACGGTAAAAACACAAATATTGTGACATTATTACAACTTAAAAATAACTGTTTTATATTTTATTATTTTCTAAAATCTAATTTATTTCTGTGATGCAAAGCTGTATTTTCAGCATCATTACTCCAGTCTTCAGTGTCACGCGGTCCTTCAGAAATTATTCTAATATGCTGATTTGCCGCTCAACATTCATAATTGTCAATGTTAAAAGCAGTTGTGCTGATGAATATTATTGTTGAAGAAACAATGATGTCTATTCAAAAGAATTGAAAATAACGGAATTTATTCGAAAAGGACATTTTGTAAAAGTCTTAACTGTTATTTTTGATGATATTAATGCATATAGCATATAGTAGTGTACACTGTCCGCCAGACTCTGTAATATCTATATGAATCTGTGAACTATATAATATCAGATTGGGTCACAAGTGCTTGTATCCTAAAATATGAAGGTTAAAAAAGTGTACAAATCTAATTCGGTCCTGACTTGAGGGGACACGGTCTGGTTGTCTGTATTAGTGTGGGTCAGTCCACACTCTACAATATGTGATATAGAGACCTTCCGCACAAACTTCCAGCTTCAATCTCTGTTTAACAAAGATGCATATTTTGAGTTAAAATTTTTCGGCATTAAACTCAGTTTTATGCATGAACAGATGTGTTGGCAATCACTACATGCACACAAAACCAATTAAACTGACCTAGCAGGCCCTTGTGAAAGAGGTTACACCTTCCTAAAATATAGAAAAAGAGTGCTAATAAGCAGAACACAAAAGAGTAAAAGCCTGTTCAAAATTGTACGCACTACTCGGCGCAAAATCCCAAAAGTTTGGGGTCGGTACGTTAAATATATATATTTTTTTTTAAGTCTCTTAAGCTCACCAATTTGTTCAAATATGCATTTAAAATGCAGTTAAAAACAGTAACACTTTACTTAAAGTCTTTATGTATAATGCATTATAAAAGTAGTTTTAATGCATTAATTATGTCTTGTAATGCACATTATAATGCATTGTACAATCTCATGAATAATTGTAGCCACAGTTAATACATTATAACACTTATCAATTCATTGTTACACTATGCATTTTTAATTTGGTTATGATTATTTATAACAATATATAATGTATTATGCACATTATGAATAATTACATACCGTTGAATAACCCTTTATAATGCATTAAACATAAAGACTTTAAGTAAAGTGTTACCAATTTTTTTTTACTAAATGTGAATTATTATTTACTATTTAAAATGAATATATTGTGTAATGTAATTTATTCCTGTGATTACTCCAGTCTTCAGTGTCACATGATCCTTTAGAAATCACACTAATATTGCTGACAATTGTGTTACTTCAAATTTTTTATGGAAAATACAATATATATTTTTGATGAACAGAACATAAAAAAACAGCATTTATCTGAATTTGAAACCTTTTGTAGCATTATAAATGTCTTCGCTGTCACTTTTGACCATCACATTGCAATGCATCTGTTTCTAAATGTCTGTTTTAACTTGCAAAATGCAAACAATAGTTAAATTATGCTCTGGAAGACCACTGACCAACAAAAACAGATTCTGCAATGCTGTAGATCCTAAGTGACATGTCTATAATGTACATGGCAATGTCTCAACACACACAAATCCTCTGAAACCACTGGTGGCCGAGGAAGGAACGCTCCGGGCTAGTCATTTTAAGATTACAGGTTCAAACCCTGGAACAGCCAGTTCAAGTACTAGAACACAGTTGTGCCCTTGAGCACGGCAGTTAACTTTAGGTTATTCCAATGGGGATGGTCAATGCAGAAAGCATTCTGGAAGATGCTGTGGACAAAAATATGGCTGCTAAACGACAAACCAACCCACTAACATCAGACTGACTGAACAGAACAACTGCATCCGAACCCCAAAATAAGCACACTATGCTTTTTTATATTTTATGGCAATTAAAATGTATTTCAATATCACATACAGACCAAAAAATGTTGTGTCCACAAGCTTACGATATATATTTTCTGCGTTTACATACAAAGCAACTCAGAAAATAATGTTATCTTAACATGTTCATAGTTTATTATTCTGCACTGGATTGTCAGCATCAGCTGAAATTCTACCAACTCAATGAGAGCAAGAGTTCTTCAAATATTAACCTGTTTAATTAAGGCAGAGCATGCTGAAATTTGTTTAATTTTTTAAAGCACAATTTGCTTCAGTTTGACTAAGGCTTATTTGCCTTGTGTGTGAAGGTTTTGGTTAATCCAGTTGCTGCTGGAATGTAATGAGGATTAGTATGAACTTTTAAAAAGCTATACATAATACAAAGTTAATCATTTAATTTTGGAATCAGAATTATAGGAACTGTTGTGCTTCACAATTTACCTTTAAGTGAGTAAGAGAGACTTAGAAGAAGTCTCCTCCAGTTTCATAGTTGAACTCAAGACCAGATCCAGACCAGTGCTAGACCGCTCAAGACCAGATCCTAGACCAGTGCTAGACCGCTCAAGACCAGATCCTAGACCAGTGCTAGACCGCTCAAGACCAGATCCTAGACCAGTGCTAGACCGCTCAAGACCAGATTCTAGACCAGTGCTAGACCGCTCAAGACCAGATTCCAGACCAGTGCTAGACCGCTCAAGACCAGATCCTAGACCAGTGCTAGACCGCTCAAGACCAGATCCTAGACCAGTGCTAGACCGCTCAAGACCAGATCCTAGACCAGTGCTAGACCGCTCAAGACCAGATCCTAGACCAGTGCTAGACCGCTCAAGACCAGATCCTAGACCAGTGCTAGACCGCTCAAGACCAGATCCTAGACCAGTGCTAGACCGCTCAAGACCAGATCCTAGACCAGTGCTAGACCGCTCAAGACCAGATCCTAGACCAGTGCTAGACCGCTCAAGACCAGATCCTAGACCAGTGCTAGACCGCTCAAGACCAGATCCTAGACCAGTGCTAGACCGCTCAAGACCAGATCCTAGACCAGTGCTAGACCGCTCAAGACCAGATCCTAGACCAGTGCTAGACGCTCAAGACCAGATCCTAGACCAGTGCTAGACCGCTCAAGACAGATCCTAGACCCTAGACCGCTCAAGACCAGATCCTAGACCAGTGCTAGACTCAAGACCAGATCCTAGACCAGTGCTAGACCGCTCAAGACCAGATCCTAGACCAGTGCTAGACCGCTCAAGACCAGAGACCAGTGCTAGACCGCTCAAGACCAGATCCTAGACCCCGCTGCTAGAAGATCAAGACCAGATCCTAGACCAGTGCTAGACCGCTGCTAGACCAGTGCTAGACCGCTCAAGACCAGATCCTAGACCAGTGCTAGACCGCTCAAGACCAGTGCTAGATCAGATCCTAGACCAGTGCTAGACCGCTGCTAGACCAGTGCTAGACCGCTCAAGACCAGATCCTAGACCAGTGCTAGACCGCTCAAGACCAGATCCTAGACCAGTGCTAGACCGCTCAAGACAGATCCTAGACCAGTGCTAGACCGCTCAAGACAGATCCTAGACCAGTGCTAGACCGCTTCCTAGACCAGCAGCCAGTGCCGCTCAAGACACAGACCTAGACCAGTAGCTAGACCTATCAAGACCAGAGATCGCTAGACCTTGATCCTAGACCTGCTCAAGACACAGATCCTAGACCTAGACCGCTCAAGACCAGATCCTAGACCAGTGCTAGAGCTCAAGACACAGATCCTAGACCAGTGCTAGACCGCTCAAGACCAGATCCTAGACCAGTGCTAGACCGCTCAAGACAGATCCTAGACCAGTGCTAGACCGCTAGATCCTAGACCAGTGCTAGACCGCTCAAGACCAGATCCTAGACCAGTGCTAGACCGCTCAAGACACAGATCCTAGACCAGTGCTAGACCGCTCAAGACAGATCCTAGACCAGTGCTAGACCGCTCGAGACACAGATCCTAGACCAGTGCTAGACCGCTCAAGACAGATCCAGGCCAAGTCCTAACTCCGAGACCCATGTTTCTTTTTCATCTAAATGAACTGAAATGCTGCATGCATTTTATTCAGTGGCTGAAAAACCGTTTAGAGAGAATTTGTATTAAATCTAATTGCAAGGAAAACATGCATTGTGGAGGTACACGGCGAAGATATAAAACAGATAATTAATACTTTTATTTAGCAATGATGCATTCAATTGATCAATGGCGGCAGTTAAGACATTTATAGTTATTTTAAATTGTGATGGTATTTCACAGTATTACTGTTGTGCTGTGTTTTTTGACCTTAAAGTCTCCAGTCTTTTGAATGGTCTGCAATGATGGGCAAGGATGTGATCTTGAAGAATGTCTCTGTCCAAGACACAACATCTGTAATGTATTATTTTTCACTCACCTGGCATCCCAACAAGACGTTACAGGCCCAACTCTTCCAGAACGTTCTAGAGTCAGTGCCTCCAGCAGCCAATTCAGACAGCACAACTGACGATATACACACTCACTAAGAAAAGAAGAAAAGATGATAACATATACAACTTGCAAATCATATTATAAAGTAAAAAAAAAACACCCCAAATATGCCAATGCAATTTTCCTGCAAGTAAGTAAAATGTATTTATATAGCACCTTTCACAGACAATGAGTCACAAAGTGCTTCACAATAAAAAATTAAAATCAAAAGAAGTAAAAAAAACAGCTGTACAAATACCACCAAATATCACTAAAATTTGCTTCCAGACCATATTGCTAGTTAAAAAGCTTGTCCAAAAAGATATGTCTTTAGGTGTTTTTTAAACGGGGCAGAAAACGCACCCGGACCACTCCAGGTACCCCACCGCACTCCTCCATAGAGGATCGGATCAGAAGCATCGTTTGGTGATCATACACCCATGCAGTAGACACGACATTTGAGGACAAACGTAACAGCAATATAGCGCAGAAAACTAATAAAACGAGTCGGTGGGGAACATCCAGCCACAGCGGCAAAGCCAAACACTGGCGCCATGCCAAAACCGGAAGTGGCAGCCTTGTGTCAACAACAATGTTCAGCTTTCAAATCCTGAATAATTGCTTAGTTTACAAGTCGGTGTACAACAGAAGGCCTAAAACGTGATATTCCACAGAGAGCCCGCAGCTTTCTTTTCATCATTAAAAAAACTAAAATCACATCAGATACAGAATCAAAAGCTTTGTATAGCTTGAAAGCACTCGTGACAGCAAAACAGCAGCAGAACTTTGCTATTGAGGCTGTCTAGCATATATATCAATATATATCTATCTATATATATATATATATGAGCCACAATAAATAAATGCATATTACTAGAATATTAGCCATTTATTAGTACTAATTAAGCACATATTAATGACTTATTCTACATGACCTTATTCTACATCCCTAATCCTGCCCAATACATAAACTTAGCAACTACCTACTAACTATTAATAAGCAGCAAATTAGGAATGTATTGAGGGAAAAGTTGTAGTTAATAGTGAATAAGTGTTCCCTATGCTAAAGTGTTACCGGACTCTTTTACGGTATCAAATTTTCTCTGTGTGAACACAACTATAGTCACACTTTCGGGGCACTGTCTGTAAAAAGCTGTGAGAATCACATTCAATGTTAATAGATTCAGTGTTCAACCTCCTGTTTAAAGATGAAGGAAAACTCTGATGGAAAAGAGGAACAGAGTGAGAAAGAGAGAGAGAAAGGTACCCTGCCTGTGCTTTGGCTCATTTGTTACAAGCTAACATCTCAAGGCCGTCTCTGTGTCTAAATGAATTCCTCTCGCTTTCTTTTCAGCATGAAGTAGAGCCATCGCTTTGCTCTCTGCTTTCTGTTCAAACATCAAGGTTAAGATGTTTAATCAGGCCTTCAATGAAAGACATCCACCTACTCACTGTTGGCAGACAACACGCTTCTTGACATCACGCCACATAAACAGGTTAGTCGGCCACAATGTGATACGTGGGTTAAATATCCGGCTCAAAAGACTCAAAGGTTATGGAACAGGATTCATATAAATGCCACGTTCAAGCAGAGGCGACCAGGCACTTAGGGAAGCTGTCAATAATAAGATCTTCATTCAAAAGGTAATTTTACTATAATAGCTGTTGGCTAAATAAGAGAACATATCATACTGAGATGCATATATACAGCATGTGGTGTAAGATGTCTTTTTATTTCATTATTTTATAACTATTCCAGCAAAATTATTTATATTTCTCAAAAGTTTTCTACTGTGACAACTTGCCCCATTTAACATTTATTTTGAATATATTTAAAACAGCTAGTCATATTGTAACTTGTAGTTAATAAATGAGTTGAATTAAAAGGAGCTTTAAAAAAAACTACATTCAAAAATTTAGAGTGATTAAGATTTGTAATGTTTCTGAAAGAAGTTTCTAATGCTGCAGTAAAATCTCCAATAAAATACAGTAGAAACAGTAATAATATTTCAAATTAAAATACTGCTGAATTTTCTCCAATACTCTAGTCTTCAGTGTCACATGATCCTTCAGAAATTATTTTAATATTTTTATGGAAAGCTTGATTTATTTACTTGTTTATTTGGATTCCATAATGAATAGAAAGTTCAGAACAGCATTTATTTGAAATGTTTTGTTTATAAATGTCTTTACTACCATTTTGATTAATTTAATGCATGCTAATGCACATTTAATGCAATGCTTTCTTCCTTAAAAAACAACAACAAACTTACCCCTAACTTTTTAATGTAGTGTATTCATTTCAAAATAACCTGCCTGAGAAATACTTCCATATGCAATGCATCACTGTAGATACAGATCAGGAGTGTGTATGTGTAGTACAGTGCCCTCCAACATGTATCTGTGCACGTTTAAATACATTTAAAGAATATATCAAAGCAAGTGCATTAGATAACAAAATATCTAACCTATTAGCCTACACCTCTCCTACAGGTCCTCCAGAGGTAACTACAGTATAATCCCCATCAAAACCAAAGATGTTTTTCAAGTGCTGCAGAAAATGCAAATAGGTTATCAAAGGAGTAATGGTGCATCGAAGATGTACTTTGACTCCAGCATGACGTTACATTCATCAAGAGACACTGTAAATGAGCCATGTTTAGTTTTATTTTGCTGCATTAGATCCTTCTAGTCAGAGAGTAATCGCTCTACCCTGCTGGGCGAGACTGATGGTTGAATGAGTTTGGTTTTTCTCACGGTGAAAACTCTCACAGATTGCCGTGGTTCATTCCAGCTGAGAAAGGCTTTATTTTCTTGTTTTTCCATGTGGTTTAATGCATTTGTATGTCTGTGTGAACTAAATGTTAATGTCAGGAAACACGTGTGAGTTTATCTGATGTGATTTGTCAGTATCCCAACCATCCGTGTGAAAATCAGGAATTCTTTAACCACATGTACAGATTGAATTATGGCAGAAATCTGGTACATATTCTGACCAGGAAGAATACAGCGACCAATCACAGATTGGTTTGTTCTTGTATAACATCTAGAGAAACAGTCATCTAAAATATCACAATAATCATGAAAAAAAAGCTAAATCAAAATATGGATTTGTGTAAACAGCACAACAGAGCAGAAGAAAGGGCTGAGTGTCTTACTCTGGTAGTAGGTGAGGAGGTGTTGAGATCAATGATCTGTGGATGGGCGTAAACGGACGAGCGGTCCGGATTTTCCTCCTGTTGGGTTTCCAATCTATAGAGGATGTTTCCACAACATCACACCACCTGATAAAACAGCCGTGTTTGGTGTCAATGGAAAACGGTAGACGTATTCAAGTCAAACGCATCAATGTTTAGGAGGCACTCTGCTCCCTTCCACGAGAACATGGAAATAACACTTACTGTAGCTACTGATCACACAGCAATAAAGTGATATTCTTCCTCAGTGTTTTAGTGTTACATTGAAAATAAAGGTTACATGTCAACGCAAAATGACATACGTCCTGTGAAATGGGTCAAAATGAAGTGAGTTTATGATTAAAACAGAAACAAATATCAGCCGATGGATTCAAAGGGAAAACAAGTTTATATACTGTACTTCACTGACAGATATGTATTCTTGTTTTAAATATAAACGCACATATTTTTTAATTGACCAGAAAACAAGACTTCAACCACTGTATCTAAATTTTGCATCTTAAGTAAAAGTATCTTGATTCAAGGATGTTTAGATGTTTGTATTGAAAAACTAGATGAGGAATGAGGAAGATATTCATGTTTTACAGTGCATGCAGCATTTAATGCCATGACTTTATAAATGTAAGACTTTCTGCAACGATTTTTTTTAAGGCTGTGATTTGTGGAATGACAAATTAAGACTTTTTTAATATCTGCAGAAACCCTGGAAAATGCATGTTATCATGGTTAACACAAAACTGATATCTATGGTGGTTACACTCTAAAATATGCTGGGTTAATTACAACCCAGTGTTGGGTCAAAAGAACCAAATCGCTGGGTTTGTCCATATTTTACCCAGTGCTGGGTTGTATTTAACCCAGCATTTGTTAGAGTGTACTAAGCTGTTGGCAATTATAGTGTAATTAGGGTGAATTCATAGTTTGTGTTATTCATCTCAATGGAAAGAAGCTGCACATTTTCCTATTGGTATTTAATTTTTGTGAAGAAATTATAACAATACCAGATAAAATGTAATCAAAACAAGAAAAGTATCTACGTACATGATGCCCAGAGATTTAATTAATGTTTTCGACAGAGCATGGCGCTAGCAACACCAAGGTCATGAGTTTGATTTCCAGAGTAAGCAAGGACTGAATAAAAAAAATAATAATATATATATATATACCCATTTTTTTCCACTTTCCGGAAGACCCAATTTACACATATTCACCCTGCATATATGCATTATATTTGTAAAAGGTAGAGCTAGATAATTTCTCCATGTCAGCACCTCTGAGTATCACTGTCCTCATCTGGATCGGAGAGCGTGGGAGGCCGTAGTTTGGTTCGTCTCAGTTCCTCTCTCCTCTGAAGTTCTCTCCGCTGCTCCTCCTGCGTCTCCTGCTCCTCCTTCTGAAGGAGACGAAAGTAGCTGCGACCCTGCTTCACTGCAAGAACGTGCTGCCTGTAGAAACATTACATCTATATATATATACAGGCAGCACTGAAAACTCATCTCTTTCAACACTAGGACTTCATCCTAAAAATGTTTTGTTTAAAAAAAAAAAAAAAAATGTATTTCACTTTTTCAAAATCTTCATCTTTCTCTTTCTCTCCTTCTCTTGCTAGCTTGTATTTATTTGAACAATGCCTGAGACTTGGTGTTAGGAGCACTTCTTCTGTCTGTTTGCCTCTTCAAGATGAATCGCTTTATGTATTCCCCAATTGTAAGTCGCTTTGGATAAAAGCATCTGCAAAATGACTAAATGTAAATGTAAATATATTTAGAATGCAACAAATAAGAGCACATAACTGGCTGAGACCACTATCACTGAGTATTTGTAACATTAATGTTATAACTAATTTTGGATAAGTTTAAAAACTAGTCTTGATATGAAAATTAAAATGCTGTCATCATTTACTCACCTCAAGCTGTTCCAAAAGTGTTTTTGGTAACACTTTATTTTAAGGTATCTTAATTAGTTGCTTATTATCATGCATATTACTAGACTATTAGCCATTTATTAGTAGTAATTAAGCACTTATTAATGCCTTATTCTACATGACGTTATTCTACATCCCTAATCCTGCCCAATAGCATAAACTTAACAACTACCTTACTAACTATTAATAAACAGCAAATTAGGAATTTATTGAGGGAAAAGCTGTAGTTAATAGTGAAAAAGTGTTCCCTATTCTAAAGTGTTACCGGACTCTTTTCTTCTGTTAAGAAGTGAGACACAAAAGAAGAAATTTTGAAGAATATGGGTGACAAAATAATTGAATAAAAAAAATATTATGGAAGTCAATGGGGGGGCATCAAAATACTGTATATTATTTTGTGTTTTGCAAAAGAAAGAAATTCATACAGGTTTGGAACAACTTGAAGGTGAGTAAATTATAACAGCATTTTTATTTAGGGGTAAACAATTGCTTTAATAACCTGTATTATACAAACAAACAAAACAAAATCACAAATGAGATGTATTTAATATCTCATATGTTGGAGAGCAAATGGACATGTTTCTTGACAGTCAGATTTCTCTTGAGAAGAAGACCCAAGTCATGTGTTTTCTCAGGCTGCATTATAATAATGCTCTTCAACTATTCTAACAAAAGGGGAAAATGTATTTTAAATAAAGACTGAACGAAGCTTGCTGGTGACACTTAAGTCACGCAACCGTAGTGTAGTTTGTTTAAAGCCTACGTTTAGCTTTTTACTTCTATTGGTTGTTTTTAAGCATCAAAAGTCATAAACATTTAGTTTAATTGTGATTATGATGAGCAAAACGTGCAAGAATTATAAGCATTTTTTGGTCACAGAGCTAATTTTTTGCAATAATAATACAAAAGCCAGTGGAAAAATCTTAGTGGGTTTTTGTCAAGGGAACCAATACTATTCTAGCTTCCGGCTTGGCCTACAAAAATATGTTATCATTGCAGCACTCTATTAACTATGGCATTTAAAAAAAGAAGTGTACATCAGCTACATATTTCATCAAGGCCAAAAGTAAAGTTAACAAAATAACTGAAGCAATACTGAACAAAGAGCTCTTGATAGACACAAGAACGAAGACCTTATCCTCTCGCGACTGTGTTTCATTGAAAGCGGCCACAACAATTGCATTTTTCCTTTCAAAAATGCCAGTCTTCATGAGTATGAATATTTCAGCACGCTTGGCTACGGTCGTGTCTGTCATAAATGTCAAGCATTTTGTGATGCGCAGAAAGAGAAGGAGAGGACGAGGGTGAGAGAGACACACAGCTCTTGCCTGTGGTGAGTTAAATTATCCTCACAAACAAAATGCCATCGGTGATGCCTGCCAGGTTGAAACCATAGCCGCTGGGCAAGACGCAGGCGGTGCGAGTGCAGGGGTGGAGAGGAAGAACAGATAATAACAGGTCTAGCTGCAAGAACACACAGTTTATCATTTAAATGTATGCATTTCTTATTGTGCTTTAAACTTAATCAGAGCTGTGCTGGTGTCTACAGGGGACACCGCCAGAAAAATAACTCAAACTTATTCTGAAATGTCAGTACTTTGCATTACGATTTAAGCATTTCATTATCTGAAGACTTTTGTGCTCTCGTGTGCATGTGTTTATCTAAACTCTTCCCTCTTAATTATGTGATGAACTGATAAATGCAATAGAGGCGTGACAACTAGCCCCGGCATGACAGCCTAATGTGAAAGTCCTGTCATGCTATTATAAACTGGAACGATTTTCTTTATTCTGTGAAACACAAGAAAAGATACTTTGAGAAATGTCTCAGTGTCTTTTATCCATGCAATGGAAAATAGATATGCAAAACTGTTTGGTTGTTTTGTGTTTTGCAGAAAAAAGAAAATCATACAGGTTTGGAACGACATGAGTGTGAGTAAACAATAAGAGATTTTCTATTTTTGGGTGATACAAGAAACACAGTATGAATGCCGTTTTAATATTTGCAAAATCATTAAACAGAACTAAAATGCATAATCATATTTTATGCAAACATGCATATTCATATTATATGGATGTGGGGAATCCAGTGTTTTGGCAATGCTTAACTACAGCATCTGTGGAACGCCGCTCACTGGAGCTAAACTGCAACCGCATATTGATGCAGACATAAACAATAATTAGTGCACAGCAGGAATCCAAACCTTGTGCGGCATAAGTGTTTTCGAAGAACCGTGTCCTCTCTCTTCCACGACCGGGGCCACTTTGGTACCGATTTCTATGGGGGGGGGCAATGAGAATGAACCAAGGAACATCATTTCATCAGAAGGTTTTGGAAATATTCATCAACAAGGCTCAACATAGGGATTATACAAATTCTTGCACCTTAAAATAACGTTTCTATTGTAATACATTTTAAAATCTAAGTAATTCTTCTGATAGCAACACATCATTACTCCAGTCTTCAGTGTCACATGACCCTCTAGAAATCATTCTAATATTAGGCGCTCAAGAAACATTTTTATTAATATCAATGTTGCTGCTTAACGTGGAAACTCTGATCATCTTGTCAGGATTTTGTGACACAGAAAGTGATTAAAAACAGCATTTATTATTATTATTATTTTTACCTTACAAGTGTTTTCTGATCAATTTAATGCATTCTGCTGAATACAATTATTTATAAATTAAGTACTACTTATAAGACATTTATATAACTTATATATTAATATAACTTAATGTCAGCCATCAATTCATATATACACGTTTGCTATATAATTTTACCTTGGTGACATATTTAATCAGCAAAAGTGCAAAATTTGCATCAATTATTTTCTAATTTTTAACATTCATAATCTTATAATGTATTGTGCATATAAACCCAAGTAAATGATCATCAAATCATTTGTACTGTAAAGGTATTACCTATTATGTCCAATAACAGTGAAATGAATAACTATCAAGTTCATTATGTTCATCTACCAAAGTATTTACTTGTAGTATAACCAGCAGGAGAGCAGTGATGTGTGAAGTGAATTTGGTGAGACTACAGTGTGTTACAGTAAAGTTATTAACAATATTTAATAATAAAAATTCATAAAAAGTGTGCCAAAGCAATTATTTTCAAAATAAGTGGTGTAGTATAACCAGCAGGAGAACAGTGATGTGTTTAGTGAATTTGGTGAGACTACAGTGTGTTACAGTAAAGTTATTAACAATATTTAATAATAAAAATTCATAAAAAGTGTGCCAAAGCAATTACTTTCAAAATAAGTGTTGTAGTATAACCAGCAGGAGAGCAGTGATGTGTGAAGTGAATTTGGTGAAAGTACAGTGTGTTACAGTAAAGTTATTAACAATATTTAATAATTCATAAAAAGTGTGCCAAAGCAATTACTTTCAAAAGTGTTGTAGTATAACCAGCAGGAGAGCAGTGATGTGTGAAGTGAATTTGGTGAAAGTACAGTGTGTTACAGTAAAGTTATTAACTTTGTTTCATAATAAATAATCATAAAAAATGTACAACTCATAAATACAAAATAGGCAAGGAATGCTAAAATGAGGGCAATGACCCCTTGAACTTGAGAGATGGGCACAACACTCCAAATGTGACATTCCACATAGAACCTGCATCTATTTGCACAGTGAATCGGCTGACTTTAATTAACACGTTCGTTTGCACCTATGCCATGTGCCGTCTCATACTTTTCACTCAGCTGCAGAAACAGGACCAGTGTGTAGAGTTATAATCATTGGGTACGTGTGAGAGCAATGCAGATAAAGCCTCACACCTCGTTTTCCTGGGAAGAATGTGGAGGGCTTTCGTGAACCAGATCGTCATCAACTTCAGAGAGCTTCTCATTTGGTGCCTAGAAGAAAAACACAAGACATTTCAGGAGGATTTTATTGACAGCAGAGTTGCATAGAAATGAGAATTAAAGTACGGCCCACAGAATCCAGAGAAGACATTACAACACAACAGAAGTGCTCAAAGTTTTTCCCCACTAAGTGATAATGAAGATCTACATTTGTTCAGGCTTTGTCAGAGATGTTGCACAGCAGATAGCTCATTACATATACTGTTTTATTTTCTCATTTAATAAAAAAAAGAAATCATTGCAAATTATACTTATTAGAAATAGTGAATAATTGTAATTTTCTTCATTTGTCGTAATGTTTCAATGTTTAAATAAAATATATATATATATAATGTATTACTGCTGTCATTCGATTACATTTTTTTACAAATAGAAATAAAACAGTAAATACATTTTAATTTAATTAATCAATTAATTGGAAAATTAAATAATAATAAAGCACTGACAAAGTTTGCTAAGTAAAATTTGATACAAAGTTTTCACATGACTTCAACATACTCAAGTGTCATGATGTAGAAAACATGAAAACAGATAAATTTATAGTATTTATATTTATTTAAGTTACTTATAATTTTTTTACTAAGTAAAAAGGAAATTAAAGTCAGTATCACTTGTACCAATACTGACTGATGGGTGTTAAATCGATTATTTTTAATCAATTTCTTAGGATAAAATAAGTACATACAGTATTGCCATTCAAAATAATAGTCAAATTTATGCCATCATTTTAAACATTTAATAGGCACATAACTGTCAGTCCTGTGTCGTGTGTTTCCCGCCTCTTGTGTCCTTATATGGTTTTTCCTGTCCTTGTTAAGTTTGATTATAGGTGTGTCCCAGCTGTGTTTGATTATATTAGTGATTTATCCTGTGTATTTAAGGTCCTGTCTGTTCAGTTAGTTTTGGTCTGGTCTACTGGTTACTCCTGGTGTTCCTGTGTGTCTGCCTTGTTTATATTAAAGACTGTTATTTTGAGTTACATCCTCGTCTCAGTGTTCCTCGTTCCTCACCATTGTGTGCACCGTGACAGAAGACCAGACCTACACGGTAAGCGGCGCCCATTCACCTCGTTTTGTTTTGTTCGTTTTTTCCCTGCGGCATGGAAGTCACCGCTCGTCCTTCCGCCATAGCCCGCGGATAATGCGTGGGAGTTCGGCAAGATTGCCTGTTCGCAGCTCATTCAAGCCTGCTGTCCGCGGGGAAGTCATGCCCGCCGCCGTCCGAGGCTCAGAAGTCATGCCCACCGCCACCGTCCGCGGCTCACTCCAGTCCGCCGGCCGTCGCTCACTCCAGCCCAGAGCACGGTCCCATGGATCCAGTCCACAAATCATGGCCAGGAGTGCCGTTCCATGACCGATGGTTTTAAGTCTAGTCGTGCCCACAGGAAGAGTTTTAATTCATCCTGTCTTGTCTTGTCATGTTCATGGAGACACGTCTGGGGCAGAAAGTGGAATCGCTTGCTGGGGGACATTGTGAGGGCCCCTGACATCACGTCATGCCCAGAATGGACCTCAGTTTCAGAGCTTAGCCCAAGGAGGGCTTCCTGTTCCTGTGTTTAGCCCCGGAGGGCTCCTGATAGCCCCTATACTACCCCATGGATTTTTTTTGAGGGGGGGTATAGTAGAGCTCCGGCTGTAGTGACGGTCACAAGGACCACCTGCCACGGCCTCCAGAGCTCCGCCATAGCCTTCTTCTCCAGACCAGCGGTTCTGTTACCCACTTGTGTCCCCTGTCCTGTGTCCCAGCTGTGTTTGATTATATTAGTGATTTATCCGGTGTATTTAGGTTCCTGTCTGTTCAGTTATTTTTGGTCTGGTCGACTAGTTACTCCTGGTGTTCCTGTGTGTCTGCCTTGCCTTGTCTTGCCCTGCCTTGTTTATATTAAAGACTGTTATTTTGAGTTACATCCTCGTCTCCATGTCCCTCGTTCCATTGTATGCACTGTGACAATAAATTTCACAAAACATTTACAAACTTTTCATTTCCGTGAACCAAAAACAGTCTTCACATAAACCCATTATAATAAATGTCACATTTAGCTGTGCCTGTAATATAGTATGTTATGTAAATGTATGAAAATCAGAAATTTGCGTTATGCATTATTTTCAATTTCTATTATTCTTTCAAATAAAGGCAAATGTCCGAAATAAAAACCGTCATCACAAGCTTCAGTTCACTGTACAAGTGCATGCATCTCTGAATGCCAGCTCCCTCCACTATGAAATACCACCGGTCAGTTCCCTCTTATAATTCTGGAAAAGAGATAGAAAAGAGACCGAGGCTGAAAGAATGTGTGCTTTCTCGGGCAGAGGTCTCCGCTCCGGCCGCTCCCTCACTCATGTCCTCCATGCCCTTGTCCACATCCTCCCTCTCCCCTGCTGACAGATGATCTCATTTGCAGTAAATCTGCTTGTGTCTGAGCCAGACATGCCAGAAAGCTCTGCCTCCACTGCTCTACCCCTGCTGGGCCTAAAGCCACAACATATGAGCCGCATTTAAACACAGTTTAAAGAGCGGTTACCTTAAAGAGCGAATCGACTTCACATTGACCATGCTTGGTTACTAAAAATGACATAATAGGTTCAACAAGACCATAATCAATGCGGTTTATGGATTATGTTGACACGGTTACATCCATTCAGAATGCATTTGATTTTTAATGCATAGATTAGTGGAGCAGGATTTTGAACCAGTGAGACTTAACTGTGAGCAGCGCTAAACGTATTCAAAATAATGTACAAAAACTCACATTTACATGCAAAAGACAGATTTTTAATGTCTTTTATTTATCATTTTATAATTAGAAGTTGAATGTTTACAATAACAAGTAATTTTTTCCACAATGAAAGCTAAGGGACAGCAAAATTAAAATCAATTTGAACTAGTGCGGTCAAACGATTAATCGCATCCAAAATAAACGTTTTTGTTTACTGTGTATATTTATTATGTATATATAAAAACACACACATGCATGTGTATATTTAAGAAAAATGTGTTACATTTGTAATATAAATTATATAAATATATACACATAAATACATTCAAAATATATACTGTATGTGTGTGTATTTATATATACATAATAAATATACACAGTACACACACATATGTTATGTAAACAAAAACGTTTATTTTGGATGCAATGAATCATTTGACAGCACTAACTTGAACATATTTGATGTTTAATATACAACGGAGGTGGGTTGCACTCACTTCTAAAAGAGAGGATGGATCAAGGACGGATTATGGACCGCAGGACCAGGGCCCGGCCCCGGGGCCTCCAGATGAGACCCTCCATTACAGCGATGTCGGGTACATTGAGCTCTTTTAGAAAGTATTACACGTGATCATGTTCATTCTCTATTATTGATAAGCTCGATTCAGTTGAATCAGTTTGTTTATTTAAATAAATGATTCATTGATCAAATAAACGGCGACCATTTGTGTGCGAATGCATTATGAACGGTTGTATAATACAACAATCAATACAAAAAAAGCATCTACAGATCAAACCCAAAGTTGTGTGACTGACTACACTTCAGAAATAGTTTTTATGTAGGCTATTTATGTTTAAAAGGTGAAACAGGTAACGGAAGCTTCTGTTGTTTCTTGCAGACTGTTCAATAAAATATAATTATCAAAATGCGGGTTAATAGGACAAACATATGAGTTAGCACACGAGTAAGAGTGCTGTTTTCCTCTAATATCATGACGAATGTGATATTGGCTTTATGCAACAGTTTATTAAACCAGAAGTTTAATATCAAGTGACTTACATTTGAGTCTGTTTTTGCTGTATTTTGTCAATGAAAATAGTTCCAAACAAAGCCAGAGGAGCAGCGATGCGCATCCTATTATAGTAACACAGGTGTTCATTATTGAACGAATCGAGTCAGTGGTTCATGGACAGTCACTTAGTTCATTACTGAATCAATCAGTCCTTCAATCAATGGATTCAGTGACAATGATTTGCCGCCACTCTACATTTAATCATTTAATCACTAGTTAAAGTATCTCCTCGTTTTTTTTTAAACATTTCATATTTCTGTATTCAAGATCTTATAATTAAAACAGTGATCTCATAACATTATGCGATTGCTTTTGTGCCAGCTGTGGATTTGTTGATACTGATTTCACTTGAATTTGTATTTATTGTCTTAATTTTTTTTTTCAATGTAAAATTTTTCATAAAGGATGACATGCATTTAAATAATAGAAAAGTACCCACACAAAGGGTAAAATAAATATATAAATAAATAAAAACAAAAATGAATAAAATAAAATACCCCTGGAAAACATTTTAAGGGGGCAAATATGAGAAGGTTTCATTGGTTAATTTCTGTCATTGATCAGAAGGTGCTCCTAATTTTTCTAATTAGTAAGTTCATAGCATTGGATTGATCAATTCATTTATACATTAGTATAATTAGCTAATGGTTTTATAGTTATAGTTGTTCAGTGCCAGATAAACACTCTTCAGATTGCTAAATTTGGCAACATCTGAACTCTAAACATTAATGAACATATGCCTCATTATCTCTACTATTTGCAAAATACTTTCAAGAGGGCAGCTTTACTGAATTACTTTTAATTATGAGTATCCTGCCTAACTAAAGCAGCTTCCCTCACACTACACTATTAAATACTTTTAAAAATGCATGCTTAAAAAAACAACAACAACAACAGTGTCTTACAATACTCACTCTAGAAAACATCTAAATACTCCTCAGGCAAACACAAACGAGCATATGTTCGCTTCATTGCTTCTGAGAAATGAGCACACAGGTGGCAAATAAAAGCACACCACAGGAGCACAAAGGACATTTGTTTAGTCTATCCTTGGAGAAGCCTCACGCTACCCTGTTTCGATGCAAAAGGAACGTGTACAACAACCGATTATGCATCTAGAATGTTAAACAGACCATCTGGGAGAATAGTTTTAAGAGCACTGAAAGAGCTTCAAAAAGCACGGTGGAAATATCAAATAGTACTTACAATTTCATAACAGCATTCCTTACGTTACTGTTGCCATGCTACCTAATAACAATTCTCTTCCTGTCACTTTAAATACTGAGAACACACAAAAGCAACCTGCCCGTGCATGCCTAAACATATAATGATAATGAATGCAATGCTCTGGTACTCATTTGACATGGTAAATTCCCATAATGCATTAGGCTCGCTGTAAATCTGTAACTGTTTAAGGCATGTGGTTATAGGAAGTGATGGCATAGCTGAGGCCCACTTCACAGGAATAATTATGCTTCATATGACAGCCTCTGCGTCTCCTTCTTTACGTCTGTGTGGGTTATGTAAAGTCACTGGGAGGAACACAGAGCCGTGCTGAACTCCTGAAGAGTATCCTTCACTGTTAAAGCTACAGGCCTCGATGGAACAGATCGTCTCAGCACAAGAGAAAAGAAGTGCAAAGTGGGAAAAGGTGATGCCCTTATCACAGGTGATGCTGTCAGTGTCATTAATTTGCTCTGCATCCATGTCCATTAAGAGGAATGGGAGTATTTAGTTCAAGGATCAAGACAGATGTGGTGAGGAGAGCTTGGACAGTGTGCCACGGGAGAAAAAGTCCTCACTAATCACATCAGAGTCACAAAGGACGGTACAGTAGTTAAGTTTAAAAAAGGCTCCCAGCTAACAGGGAATGTTCTCTGAGCTTATAAACACACATGCTTTCAGTAATGTTAGCAGAACATTAAAGACAACTGGTATTTAATAACATTCTCAAAACCTTAGCACAAAAACTTTATTTATACATCATATTTATTTTGTGTGAAACATTTTAGTTGGACTTTACTTCAGAAAATATTCAAAAAACATTCCCATAATATTCTCTAAATGATAAAATGAAATGTTCTCTTAATGTTTTCTCTAATGTTCACATACGCAATAAAAAAGGTGTTTTTAAACGTTCAGAGAACATTCAGAATTTAGAAAAATCATGTTACAATAAAAATAAACATAAATAAAATAAACACTATGCATCAGGCTTTTGATCTTTTAAGTATCATTGCATTACATTGCATTATATGTTTGCCCACCACACACACACACACGCACACGCACACGCACGCACGCGCACGCACACACACACACACACACACACACACACACGCACACACACACACACACACACACACACACACACACACACAAAACTACTGCAGATATTTGATCATAAAACTAAGCATTTAAATATTAAATATTATTGGCAGATATAGAGTAACAATTGATATGTATAAGCATTTTCTGTAAGTAGTCTGCTATTCTGTTATAAATATATTATTGATTTACATTAAAAACTATCAGAATTTCATCTTTTTGGCCATATAAATATCAGCAACTGCACCAAATTGCATATGTTTGCTTAGTTTGGACCTCTGAATTAAACCTTTGTCCCCCCCCCTCCTTGAATATAAGCTCAAATATTATATTCAACCAAACATTTTAAATATATATATATATATATATATATATATAAAATAAAAAACATTTTTTGGTCACACTACACAATTTGCTATCCTTTGTCCAGCTGTTTAGAATTCAGCTTCATTAAACTGCTGTTATTAATGTGCTTGTGATGCACAGCTCGTAGTACCTGGTGTACTTGTCCCAGATCATTGGTGATGAGATTCTTTGGTTCCAGGTGAAGTGACTCCAGCACATCCCCAGCGCAGCTCCGTCTGAGGGAACTGTAGACGCTACGGGTCAGTGGTTCCTGTCTCTCCCAAAACATCTCACATTTATACGCTTTGTCAACTTTGCAAGATCCGGAATCTGAAGAAACATGCCTCTGAACTGCCATTTTCCCTGTTTTGGGTTGAGAGAAGAACCGTCATCTGTTCATTAAAATGATAATGGGTTATATACTGTACACTACCACTCAAAAGACTGAGGTTAGTATGGTCTTGAAAAGAAAAAGCACAATAGGACCCCTTTAAAATATATTAAAATAGAAAACAATTATTTTAAATTGTAATAATATTTCACAATATACAGTTTTTACTGTATTTAATCAAATATATGCAGCCTTTGTGAGCTTAAGAGACTTCTTTGTACAAATATTAATAAAATCTTACCCGCCTCAAACGTTTGAACGGCAGTTCAGATATATCCAGGCATATAAAAGCAGCAGCAGTCTTCAGCGCAAACTCAGCCTAATGTTAGCCGCTTGGTCTCCAGTGGTAACAAGATGATTAAAAAACCAGCCTGAACCTGTCCGGACGGTATATGAAGCCATGCTGGATGGATTATTAGCACAGTTGTGCATCACAGATATCGCTCAGGCCGAACTGTGCAATATTTAAAACAACAAGCATCTTTATAGTAACACTTAGTGAAACAATATTCAATGATATACATTTTTAATCATATTGCACACCAGGTACAGACTCCCAATATACAGAATATTAAATAGAACCTGAACACAATAATAAAGTGTTGAGCAAACATAATTGTGCAGCAGCTGTGTGCCTCGGCGCTGAGATTAATAAGGGTGAGTTGGCTGCATTGGACCCATTAAAGAAAGTCCCCTGTGCACTCTTTCATTCGGATTCCAGGAAATAAAGTTAACAAGCACTTAGACGCCTTCACAACCTCTATATAGACACCTCAACACTTTAATAGTTTCTACATCACCATTAACGATCAGTTCGATTAAAAGCTGTATGCCTGTCAAAGGCTAAGCAGGACTTCGCTCGGGCTGTTCATTCTCATCAAATAGCTATTTGTTGCTTCCCTTTTAGATCTATAAATATCCTTAATTAGCATCTCCCATAGAGCCCCTCCACCCTTCCAGCAGCAGATTGAACTACCTAGCCATCACTTCGTTCCTACATTCTCCTCTGGTAACATCATGGTCAGTGCTTAGTAAGTGTTAAAACACAAGGACGCTATATAAACAGCGTCTGCGATGTCTGCCGCTCACATTTGGGGTTGCTTTTATTGTGCAGTGGTCTTGTGCAGCGCTTCTTTAATCATACTGTGGCTGGACCTTTGAATCTTTTTCTTCCTTTCGTGTTTTCTCACTATGGCAGATGCTATCAAGCTGCCATCCAGGCCTCAATATTGTCATGATGTATCTTGGAATCCCCTGAGCTACAGATGGCCCAGCGCAATCTTTAACCAACATTACGGCCTGCCTCCGTTATTGGACCCTCAAGACCTCAGCTGGATGGAAGGCATCTTCAGAAGGCTGGGGACGTCGTCTTGGCCCGGGTACTTGCGCACACCCGTGTTCGCTCAGGCCCCAGGACAGCAGCACATGTCTAAAATTCAAAGGGAGATGAGTGGAGGGGTGTCGGAAGTGTTTGGTGAGATGTCCAAGTGGAAAATTAGCTTGGATGTCAATCACTTTGCTCCCTCGGAGATCACTGTCAAAATACAGGATGGACTTTTAGTAGTTGCAGGTATGGGTGACAAAGACTACTCTCTCTCTCTCTCTCTCTCTCTCTCTCTCTCTTTCTCTCTCTCTCTCTCTCTCTCTCTCTCTCTCTCTCTCTATATATATATGAAGAGTTCAGATGCAAACGCTTCTAAGTTCTGTCTGAAATGTTCATCTAAAATGAGAATTTTTATCAGTCTACTATGTTTAGGTTTAGTAAATTTACTCTAATGGCAAATGTATAGGTCCTTTTCTATGCAATTAAAGTGAAAGAACCGAACATAAATAGGAGCCTGATAAAAATTTCTGATGGCTCTTAGATTTGCATCTGAACAGTTCATATATAATTTTGTATTTAATGTCAGCTACCAAATGACACTATTTATTGAAAGTTCCATTTTTAGTATTTAAAAAAAAATCACAAAAATAAAAAAAAATCTTCTTTGAGCTAAAGTTATTAATCTCTCAATGTTGTGTTAATAACTCTGATCTATAGGAAAGCATGAGGAAAGACAAGATGACCATGGCTACATTGCTAGATGTTTCACAAGAAAATACACGTAAGTGTTAACAAGCACATCAGAAATACAGTAAAAACAGTAATATTGTGAAATGATATTACTCTGTTAAATAACTGTTATAATGTATTTTATGCATGTGATGGGACAGCTGAATTTTCCTCATCATTACTGCACATGATCAGTGTCACATGAGCCTTTGGAAATCATTGTGATATACTGATTTGTGGCTCAGGAAACATTTATTGTTATTATTATCATTGTTGTGCTTTATATTTTTTTCAGGATTCTTTGAAGTATGATAAGTTTTAAAAAGCAGAAGTTATTTTGAATTTTGTGTAACAGTCTATATACTGTAACTTTTGTTCAATATAATGTGTTCTTGCTGAAAATTAATCATTTGAATGGTAGACTAGTGGTCTATTTTATTCTGTTTTAGCACAGTGTGTGTGAAATTATCACAAAGTTGTTGATCAATTAAAAATAAATAAAAATTCTCACCGCTGTCTCAGACTTCCAGGAGGTGTTGAAGCTGAAAGTCTCCAGTCGTGTCTGTCTGCCGATGGGATACTTACAGTGGAAACACCATTACCCAGCATCCCCCTCCCTGCTGATGTCAATATCCCCATCCAGGTATTGATTAGTTCTGACAGCTGTTTAATCTGTAATCATACAGTCTGAACATTTTCACCTATTGAAGCTCAAAATTAGGCACTGAGTGTTCTGGGTGGCATGCATTGCATTTGGTTATAATACATCCCCATTACATTTAAGTGATGCTTTCTGTTATTCGTTTTACCAACGACCAATTAGGTATCGGTGGATGGATGGATAGTGTTCACCCCTTGGATTTACCAAGAAAAGTTTTCAGTAATAATGCCATTTCACCATTATTATCATTACTGAAAACTTTTCTTGGTAAATCCAAGGGGTGAACACTATCCATCCATCCACCGATACCTAATTGGTTTTGTATAAAAGCTAGACATCGCAGGTAGAGTAACTGTCTCCCAGGAGCTGTAATATCAGCCAGTCTATTGGCAAAAAGCTGACAGCAATTTACGTTTGCAGGGGAAGCTTGGGTGTGATACAGGCATGGTAGAAAATGGGAGAAAAAGACTTCTCAAAACGTATTATTTCAATTATTTTGTTGTGTTATATTATTGCATAGGACGTGGCCACTCAAATTAACTTGGCTTGCTTTAGAAATGCCAGATATTGTTTATCTGTTGCATGTCTTTTTCAGCTTATGCCAATTTATTAAGGCATGCCGTTATAACAGGCTGCAAAACAAAATGTTTTTTACATTGAAGCAAAAAGGGTTTCAGAAATAATTAGAGGTATACGTTTCTACAATGCCCCGTAAACGTCAAATGCCAAATTTAAAGTCAGTTCATAAATTAATCACCCAGCAATTCCAATTACCAAGCTCATAATTGTTCTAATAACCAACAAAGAGATTAAATGCAAGCTTATTTTCCCACAGGGGACATATGGCCTTTCTTCACAACCCAGAAAATTAATATTTGTTGTGTACACTGACCCTGGCATTTTAGGGTCTTGATGTGGCATTTAAGCTCTTGACTTCATTTAAAGACTGTTTCGTGTTTGCCACAGATGGAGGAAACCGTTGGAGGAAAACAACAAGATGAGCCTCAAACCGGCGTTGAAGCCGAGGCTAAACCAGAATCATTTGAAGGAGAAAGTCCTGAACCCTCGGTCTCAACTGAGCATCCTGAAGGTGGACAGGTCACCGAACCAGACCAGCAGACTGTATCTGATGTAGATCCATCTAGAGAACCACAACCCCAGTCCACCTCAGAAGCTGCGGTGGGTACCATTGAGTCTGGAAGAGAGCGGGTCGGTGAACCCGGAGAGGAGGACAAAGAAGCTGCTTTTCAAGAGGCAACTGAGGGCACCGAGCGAGACGAAGAGGAGTCTGTAGACAAGCCTCAGGCTCCAGAGACTCCAGACACCATCACCTCCGAGCAAGGAGAGCAGGCAGAGGTCATGCAGCCTCGAGAACTGGAGGGTGAAGAGGGATATACAGACCCTGCTGTGACAGAAGATGAGCAATCGACCTTCGGGCAAACCCAAGAGGTGTTCACCCCTCAGCAGGTGCTCCAAAAGGAGATGGATGTAGACAAGATGTAGGCTACAAGATAGCAACCATCCCAGCTCTTTCCTTAGCCTTCGAATTTACTGTAACATGCATCTTCTTAGCACTAATAAAGACCTGAGCATGATTGTGTGAAGCTTCTTGTTGTGCTTTACAATAACACGAGCAATTAATCAGCGAAAGCTGAGAAATGTTTCTAACTAAAGGCGACAGACTGAGATTGTCAACCTAGTTGGCTTCTTGTTGTGCTTGCAGAGATTTTTGTATTAATTTTTTATCCAGTGAATAGAGTTGCACATTACATCCCTTGAGTTCTAGCAAATATCATGTAATTCTCATCTAACTCGGATGGTTATGATGCCAGCGCTTCTTGAGCATGGTTATATTCGTGATTCATTAACCTCAAACCCTAAAAATTATACAACGCTAGAGCGCAGATCGATTTGAGGAGAAAAATCCAATGGGCAAACACATCAGTTAATCAGCAGTGGAGTACCGTTTTCTTCAATATTTTCTCTCCGCATCCTCGTCGAGGAGATTGAAAGCGAGCCAAAGCGTTCGGAATAATCTCCACACTAATCTGTCACCCAATTACCTCCACCGTGCAGAGACAACTCCCATGGAGTCGCTCCCATAAGCACACAGCCAATCTGCCTAGCAAGCACCCAGATGTGATAGAGGACAGAGGATGGTGAGACAGAGAGAAACCGAGGAAAGCTTGATTTATTACTCGACAGCATCAGGAGGTTATAAAAGTAGGATAAGCAAACAGGTGTAAAGCTGTAGGAAAAATAACATCCGCTATAGCTGTAATGTAGCTCATTTATTAACTTTACAGATTTGCAGAGAGGAGTAATAAATAAAAGGCTTGCTTTCGTAAATGTCATTTATTATAAAAACGCATAGCATACATCCCTACACAAAAACAAAAAAACACACACAAATAAGAAAGAAAGGAAGAAGAGACAATAAACAGCCTTTGAGAAAGCATTTACGCAGTTATCAGAGAAGACCATATAAATAGTCCAACATGACGAATACTCAGATGATTAAAAGAGCTCTTCCGTTTGAACTCGGAGCCAAAACAAGTTTAGGTTTATATGAGGGACAGAAAGTCCAAACATACTCTACACAAGTATGTGAACACAAACTGTAGCTACGCAAGCTTGCGTCTCAAAGTAATTTATATTGCAACACAAGCATGCATTGCATTCCCAGTGTTGTCCTCTATTTGATCAGAATATGATGAAGCATGGAGAATATTAACTTAGGACTCAAGCTAGAAAATTAGTTAAATGTTAGTAAAATATCGTGTTGTTCCAAACCTGTATGACCTTCTTCTATGGAACACAAGAAGATATTAAAAAAAATAGTTTGAAGAACGCTTTGATGAACAATTTTTTTTGTCCATGCAGTAAAACTTAAAGGGGTTTAAAATAACATTGCATCATACTGACGCTTATAGTATGGACAAACATTTTTTTGTGTCCCATAGCGGAAATAAGGTCATTCCTGTTTGGAACATCATGTGGACGAGTAAATGATGAGTTCATTTTTGGGTGAACTATACCTTTAAATTGCTGACATTTGAAGGGAGCTTTATCACCCCTTGAGGACTGAGACTTGCCATTACAATGTTTAACCATGCTTTTGCAGCTACGTACTTGAGTAGAGTATGTTTATGGCCGTAGACTCTTTATTACAGAAATTCGTCTAGTCTCATCTCATTTCGTACCTTTCCCTTGTTATTTGACTGGTAGTTTCATCAAATTCATTTTTCTTCACTGACGTAGTAACTGAAAGCTGCTGGCATTTGATACAACCATGTAGGGTAACATTTGATTTATGGACTACTCCCTAGCAGATTAAGGACTTTTGATTTAAGTAAATTTATGAAAATGATAACACTAGATTTTGGCACTGGCTTGGAACAAATACCAAGGGCATGTAAGCCCGCGTTCACTCCCTGGCTGTAAAGACTTCGGCTGAAGCCATACTGGGTTCCTGAGGTCTGGCCTCGGGTTCTTCCATGGGTTCTGCGGGCATTTCGTTGCTGTAGAGGTAGTACGGAGGGGTCTGCCGGGCTTCAATGATGAGAACCCCTTCCGGAGACAGAGAGGCGAACACAGTGATAGGGTCCACATCGGATGGGATTCTGTGAAAGAAGAAAGAGTAGAACGTTTCCAAAAGGGGGTTTTCACAGCAATGCCATAAAATAACCATTTTGGGTTCCTTTAAAGAACCTTTCAGTAAGCAATTCTTAAAAGAACCCGTTTTTTTAGGGTGAAGAACCTTTTAATAATCTAAAGAAGCTTAGTGCAATGAAAAGTTTCCATGTATATTAACGTTTCTTCATGGAGCCATCAATGCCAATAAAGATATACCTCTTTGATACAGATTGAACCAGATTATGATTTAGGCCGTTATAAATAGTCACTGTTCTGAAAGCTAATATGTGACGCTGGAGCACAAAAGCAGTCGTAAGTCGCTGGGGTATATTTGTAGCAATAGCCAACAATACATTGTATGGGTCAACAATCGCTATGCCAAAAATCATTAGGATATAAAGTAAAGACCACGTTCAATTAAGATATTTTGTAAATTTCCAACCATAAATATAACAAAACTTAATTTTTGATTGGTAATATGCATTGCTACATGAACTTCATTTGGACAACTTTTAAGGCAATTTTCTCAATATTTAATTTTTTTGGCACCCTCAGATTCCAGATTTTCAAATAGCAGTATCTCGGCCAAATATTGTCCTATCATAACAAACAAGCTTATTCATTAAGCTTTCAGATGATGTGTAATCTCAGTTTTAAATGGACCCTTATAACTGTTTTTTTTTTGGTCCAGGATCACATATCTAAATGCATACCATAATTTCTCACCTTAAAAAGCGCTTTTGGATTGTACTTTGCAGTGAAACAAAGCTTGAAATCAAATGTTACAAATTGACAAAGGTTAGTTTAATATTAACAGTACACAGTATTGCCTGAACATAACATAACCCATACTAAGTAAGTTTTAACTCGAGTCTAAAGTTAATATTAACCCCGAATTGTGCAAGTTGCTCAAACTATCCCCATGTGTACTCAGTATATTCTCATTTTGGTTTAATGTCCAACAATCTTCATTTTTTTGTGTGGCAGCTTGTGGCTAGAAGATAATTCCCAATGCATTTTGTGGTTTTCATTTAAATGTTCTGCCTGCCATCACTTGCAATGAGAGAAAGAGAGAGAAAGTGAGCGAGTCCTGCTCCCTCCAGGTGCTGGCTCAGAAATAGAGTCTGTTGCCAATTATTACAAATCGCCTCCTGATGCAAAGTTTATCACCAGAAATTCCATCTACACACTTGTCTAATCATCCGGCTGGCAGACTGACTGCAGCCGTTTTAATGAGAGGAGTTCTTACTGTCTGTTTGAATTGTGATGCCTTTAAGCCTGGATTACCATACATTCATATCTGCTCTACAGAGAAAGGGTGGAACTTGTTTTGAACATGAATGGATGGTGATATCATACAAAGTCACTTCCTAATGGTCTTCTTCTGTAAAAGTGTAGAGGTGGGGGGACTTTTAGGGCCGCTTTAGAGAATTGAGAAGGGAATGCGGTGTTGGGTAATGCTAGATAAAATAATTGTATACTGAAAGAAACACTCCATTAATTTGGAAATAGGCTTATTTTACAAATCCCCTAGAGTTAAACAGTTGAGTTTTACTGTTTTTGAATCCATTCAGCTGACCTCCGGGTTTGGCGGTAGCACTTTTAGCTTAGCTTAGCATAGATCATTGAATCGGATAAGACCATTAGCATTTGGTCATCAAAAATGACCAAAGAGTTTCAATATTTTTCCTATTTAAAGCTTGAATCTTCTGTAGTTACATCGTGTACTAAGACCGATGGAAAATTTCGGCGTAATAATAAAGGAACCATGAGTGCAGTAGGCGCAATCATATTATGCAGCGCCTGAAAGTAGTCCCCAGCTATATCATAACTAGTTACCTTGCAGGGGACTACTTTCAGGTGCTGCGACATATCATTGCGCCTGCTGCACTCATGGTACGGCAGCAAAGTTCCTTGATTATTACGCCGGACTGAGAGTATAGTTCCTAGCCGAATCAGCCTCGAAAATCACAACTTTTACTTTTCCGTCGGTTTTAGTACACGATGTAACTACAGAAAAGTCAAGCTTTAAATAGGAAAAATATTGAAACTCTTTGGTAATTTTTGATGACCAAATGCTAATGGTCTTATCCGATTAAATTATCTATGCTAAGCTAAGCTAAAAGTGCTACCGCCAAACCTGGAGATCAGCTGAATGGATCAGAATGGATCAGAATTTTTGGATAAATAGAAAGTTTAGAAAAACAGCACTTATTTGAAATATGAATATTTTGTAAAATGTTGCCTTTACTGGAACTTTTGATCAATTTAATGTGTCCTTACTGAATACAAGTATTCATTTTTTTTATTGTTCTGACCCTACATTTTTTGAACGATACATCAAACAAAACTATATTTAATACTACTTAATTTTTGGTCTAATGCTGTTTAGATCAGCATTTTACACCTATGGTGCCTAGGTAGAGCTAACTAGAGTTTAGAACAGAGCTACCGTAGTGTGTCATTGTGCCGTTGTTTTTTATTCTCTGCCTTTAGAAAGAGAGTGAGAGGACACAACAGAGATAGACAGAGAGACACTGACAGAGAGACCGAGAGCGAGAGAGAGAGAGAGAGAGAGAGAGAGAGAGAGAGAGAGAGAGAGAGAGAGAGAGAGAGAGAGAGAGAGAGAGAGAGAGAGAGAGAGAGAGAGAGAGAGAGAGAGAGAGAGAGAGAGAGAGAGAGAGAGATGAGAGAGAGAGAGACAGAGAGAGAGAGAGAGAGAGACTCTGACAGAGAGAGAGAGAGAGATGAGAGAGAGAGAGAGAGAGAGAGAGAGAGAGAGAGAGAGAGACAGAGAGAGAGAGAGAGAGAGAGAGAGAGAGAGAGAGAGAGAGAGAGAGAGAGAGAGAGACTCTGACAGAGATAGAGAGAGAGAGAGAGAGAGAGAGAGAGAGAGAGAGAGAGAGAGAGAGAGAGAGAGAGAGAGAGAGAGAGACCTGAGCTTTGTCTGTCATCATGGCCAAATAAGTCTGGAAGGTTCCATGCTTGTTGCCAAGCTTCTGTGGTGTTTATATAAACTTTATCATGTAGCTTTCTTCGGTGGCCTGACGCTGTTCAATTATCACAGCAATGCTACAGCCGTCCTGCGCTGTGACTCAGATTTCATTCAATACTGAAAGCTATCAGTAAAAAAGTTACAAAATGGATTATTCTACCAATACTTATGCGTGACCTGTATCTTCTATAAGAGTATCGTGTTCTTAGCTCAGCAGAATGCTAATGTTCAACACTGTTGGAACCAATTGTGACATTTCACAATACCAGCATGGTCTGTCAACATCAGATCAAATAAGCAGTTTAGCCTGAAAGCAGAAGGACTTACATTAGTGTTTAAAAGTTTGGCTTCTGTAAGATTTTTTTTTTATTAAAAAATATTTTATGTTCAACAATGCTGCATTTATTTGATAAAAAAAAATAAAAACAGTAATATTGTAAATTATGATTACAATGTAAAAACTTTTTTTTGAGTTTCGAATATGTTTTAAAATGTAATTTATTTCTGTGATGCGCAGCTGAATTTTCAGCATCATTACTCCAGTCTTCAGTGTCACATGATCTTCAGAAATCATTCTAATATCCTGATTTGCTGCTCAAGATTATTATTATCACCAATAGTACAATATATTATAGTATATTATCCAGCTCTATATCTTATTATTATCAGTGTTGTTTAATATTTTAGTGAAAAACCGTGATATATAGTTAAGATTCGATGTAAACAGAAATACAGAGATGAACATTTTCTGAAACAGAAATCTTTTATACCATTAGAATTATCTTCACTGTCACTTTTGATCAATTTAATGCATCCATGTTAAATTTAAATAATAATAAACTTTTGAATGCTAGTGTATATCTCTTGTGTTAGAATACTAAAATAGTCCTGCATTGTTCAATACTTCTTTCTCAGAGTCTCTTTCTTGGTCTCTGTCAGAGAAACAGCATGGTGACAAAACAAAAGGACAGTATGCTGCTTAATGACTGCAGACATCAGAGCCACATGATATGTTGTCTGAGTCGAACAAGAGTTGCTCTTTTCTGTTTTATCTCCTCACTTTGATTCTTCTGAAGAGCGAGGTTGGGGTGGGTGGAGGAACGGTTGCTTTAATAACTCCGAGAGACATTCCTCGTGAAGTTGCTTCATCATTCTAGAAGCTTCCAAATCAGAAGCCTCCGGAAACGTTTGATACAATCATGATACTTACTGAATTTTCTTTGTGAAGTTTTTGGTAACGATTCCGCCCTCGTCTTGCTTTTCCTCGTGCTTGCCTGGTGAAAGACATAAAGGCAGTTGTTAACGCAGAGATCGATGCCTTCAAGCGAGATGATCGATATGAGCATACAGCACTTATGACATTCTGCAGTTATCAGCTGTTAAATAAAAGGTGCAGAGAATTGCTTTTGCTTTAAACATCAACATCAATATAGGTATCTGGACGTCGATCCCAGCACTGGTTGCTTATGAAAAGCTATAATGTTTGGCACAGAAGTGTAACCTTTACCAAACTGACATTAGATTAGACTCGAACAGGTTTATAGTCTAAGACTTTCTGTCCTTAAAGGCTTTTTTTGTTTAAGTTCCTTCACATTTTACAGTCACTGTGAAGGCAACACTATATTTTGTGCTATTTCAAATCAAGACGGTCTGTTTAAAAGCCTCTTGGCTTCATTCTCTGCAGCTGTTGGTCACTAAATGCCATTCATGCCACACTGTGTCTCGCCGCGGCCTACATATCTCCAATAACTGGCTCTCCAGCGAACACTACGAGCACAAACACATTAGATTGATTATCCTCCTGTCAATACGCTCATACTCTGCAGCTAATATAACAGTTCAACATGTATACGAGTGAAAGCACATCTTGAGAGCAACGTTTTTCAATGTATATATATATACTGTATAGCTTATTTCTGCCACATTTTTCAATTCTCATAATTGCGAGTTTATATTTTAGAATTTTAGTTTACAAGTCACAATTTTTTCTGCATAATTCTGAGTTTACATCTCACAGTTGTGACTTTGTCTTGGAATTCTAGAGTATTTCTCGCATTTTTTTCTCATAATTGTGAGTTTACATATTGCAATTGCAAGTTATAAACTTTTTTCCTCATAATTGTGTTTATATCAAGTTTATATCTTACAATAGCTAGTTGACATGTCGCAATTGTGACTTTTTTCATTGAATTTTAGAGTATATCTCACAATTCCCAACTTTTTTCTCATAATTGCGAGTTAATATCTTAGAACTGCGAGTTAAAAACTCATAATTTCAAGTTGTCGCAATTCTGCGTTGTTGTTTTTTTCCTCCGAATTATGTTTACATCTAACAGTTGTGACTTTTTCCACAGTTTTGAGAAGTAACCTCAGAATTTGGAAGAAAAAAGTCAGAATTGCGAGATATAAACTAGCAATTGCAAGATATCAATAATAACAAAAAATAGCTGGTTTATAACTTGCAATTACAATTTTGAGAAAAAATTCTGAATGATGGAATACAACCTCCCAACTGTGAGAATAAAACTCAATTGTGGGATAAAAAGTTGCAATTACCTTAAAAATAAAAGATGTTTAGATATGTCTGTGGCATTTGTTTGACAATGCTTTCCTTCAGGACAAAGCTGAACTTAATGTTCTGCCGATTTTCAAGGTGTCCCAAAACTGGTCAGCAGAATCTGAGGTCTGTGAGAAGGCCTTTGGTCAAACAGAGCGAGGGTAGTTCACTTTGCCATCTGTGTGGGACACTTTTAGAAAGAGGTTGTGTGACGTTGAGTCCTCCTCACACGGTGACTGAGAGACCCAGCTGGCATACCAGCACAGTGTTTCTAAAAATCCCAGCGCACCAGGCCTTTGCTCTCTCCTGAACTCTGAACTTCTGTCCTGCCGTCACAGTCAACAACTATAAGGTATTTCTGGAGCAGACAGCAACTGCCCTATGCTCTTTCCGCTTTATACGTTTTACTAAAGAACTTCAGTCATTAAAGAGACAAAGGCGTGCAGTGTGGACTCTCTATTTGAGGTCTAATTCAGAGTGTTTATGTGAGTGATGCTCGAGGGATCTCAGCAGGTGGCTGATTACAAGAGATTTGCTGGTAATGTGCAAGTCATGCCAAAGGCCTTCCCTCCTCGAACCACAGCCGAGAGACAGCAGCAGCGATGTACTGGATAAGCATATGGAGGCGAAACGGGCATTCATGAAAACCTGCTGGGGTTTTATTTTTATTTTTATATTTAATTAATAAAAAAATAGGGTAATAAAAATAGTCAAATAAAATGTGATTTTTTTGTTTAATTGTTGTGTTGATAATATCATTTAAATTATAATTTGTATTAAATTAGAAAAACAAATTAGAAAAGTAAAACTCATACTAAAGGAGTTGTGTGCTCTATGCAACAAACAAACAAATAAATAAATATGTTTAAAAAAATTATAATAAAATAATTGTGTTTATGCAAATAAATAAATACTTTCTAAATTACAAAAATAAAACTTGTACTAAAAGAGTTGTATATTTTGCAAAAAAAAAAAAAATAAAAAAAAAAATTAAACGTAGAAACATTAAAAAAAGATGCTTTATGCTTTATGCAAATAAATAAATAAATACTTGAGGGTAATATTTATTATTTATTGTTTTGTGAAAACAGGCCTTGTTAACGTATGTAGGAATTATAAGTAAAAAATTATCAAAAATCATAATAAACGTTTCATAACATGTCTCATGGTCAGTTTTTTTTTTGGTTGTATTGTACATATCATTCCGTGTTATTCCATGATTTATTATTATAGGCTGTAAAATATGTGACCCTGGACCACAAAGCCAGATCAAAGACATCATCTGAAAGATGAATAAATAATCTTTCCATTGATGTATTTGTTAGGATATAACAATATTTGGCTGAGATACAACTATTTGAAAAATTTGGAATCTGAAGGTGCAAAAAAAATCAATAATAATAATATATTTATTTTTTAATTCGCCATTACATTTGTCCAAAAGAGGTTCTAGCCATGCATGTTACTAATCAAAAATTACGTTTTTATATATTTACGGTAGGAAATGTACTAAATATCTTAATGATCTTTACTTACTGATTTTTGGCATAAAAGAAAAATCAATAGTTTTGACCCATACAATGTAGGCCTATTATTAGCTCTTGCTACAAATAAACCCGTGCTACTTCTGACTGGTTTTGTGGTCCAGGATCACATATGTTATCAATTACCCATCCTTCTCAAAGTCCAGATGTGTTTTCTCACCTGACACCTCTACAAAACCTTCTTTAGTTTTGATATTAAGGTCCTCGGGCCTGAAGCTGTGCACGTTCACGCACACTTTCCACGGCTCGTCTGGGTTGGTCAGAGGAGCGCTGGATTGGCGCGGACCCTCGCTGTATCTGGCGCTGAAGCCCCGCGGGAAGCTCGTGTGCAACGGGCCCGTCCACGGCGCGTCAAGGCGGGTGCTCATTCGAGGTCGTGCCCAGCCGGGCCAGTCCATAGATAACTCGTCGTGAAAAGGTGGCATTCCAAAATCATCGTCCATAAATCGAGAAGCGAGCGACTGTTCACGAAACGGATCCCTCGGAATCCTCTGTCGGTTGCCCATAGTGTAGTATTCCCCTTCTGCCATGGTGAAACTGGGAAAAAAGTGACTTTAGAAAACTTTGTATCGTTCAAAACGTCGCGTTCCTGTTAGAAGTCCGAAATTCAATCGCTTATCAAAAAGAGCGCAGTTTGAAAAAGTCTCCAGGCGCGTTATTACGCACCCAAGTGTACGCGTAACACTGCGCTATATATGAGTTCTAGAAGTTTACTGGCGATGTAAGCGCTTAAATATGTGATTTACGGGTCTACAAAGTCCAGAAAGTGCTCGGCGCACACGACAGCTGACTGAAGACCCTCCCTATCCAAGTTTAGACCCCAGACTGTGACTGGCTCCACCGGACAGCGACTGGTCCAACCTCACCCTCCCCCAGATGACTCATGCCCTTCATAATAGAACACTGCTCACTCCTCAAGGCCGGAGAGGAGTCACACACGCATATGAAGAACACTAATAATGATCTAAACACGAAATGTGACGAAATGCAACACAGGCATGCGGTATCTGCTTCTCCTTCTTCAGATGAGTCCTTGCTTTCGTCATGAAGAGTAAAGTTGAAAGATGAGCAAGAAAAACATGCAGCAAGTTATATTTCAGGATGTCTTCTATCTGCTGGAAAGTATGCAGTGGCACAAAAAGCCTCACTTAAAATGTAATTTCACGAGACAACAAAATATTAAACCCACTGATAATTATTTTATCGAAATATAGCACTTTTCTGACAGAAAAAATAAAACTAATAATAATAATAATTTAATAAATCAATTTGCATATTTGTTAATGTTACTGCTGCTATTTCTTATCAAGCAGCTTCATCTCATTTAGCACATTATTACTGTTACTGCTGCTATTATTATTATTATTATTATGTAGTTGCATATCACATGACAATCATAATTATTTTATCCACTCTGGGTGACCCATCTTACCCCACTCTCACTCCCCCCCCCCCAAACAAATCATGAATACACAGAAATAAATAACTTGAGTGTGAATAAAGAGAGTGCAATTTTAAAGAAGCAAAATACTGGGTGAATTAATTAGATCAATAATTTATTTAGAGCTCTTTGAATATCATTACATATTAAGACCACAGAGAACGAGTCATTGATTTACTTTAGCGAGGGAGACATTGATATTCTTGTGCACACAGACAACAGTGTATATACATTGTAGAACAGGGGACACTGGGGAAGGTTCTTGACAATCTTCCAGACTTTGACTTTGTGCTAAAACACAGACTTGCTTGTCTTACATCTTCACCGCTCACGCTGTGCAAAAATAAATTAATTACTCATATTACAGCAATAATTTGAGCAATTACAGAAGCCAGATTCGGTGAAATAGGTTGGATTCATGGCATGTTTTGTTTTTAGAGGGAATGCAAATTATGTAAATTAGAAAGCCAGTCTTGTAATCAGTCAGTACCACTATACTCCATCTCAATAAATAAAGCCCATGCCTAATATCGCCACACTAAACGTTGGCATATTTACACAACGGATTTACATAATCATTTACTAAACTCATGTACGGTTTGAGACGAGAGAACCAGATGAATTCTGGAAGATAGAACATTTGTAATACACTTCAAGATTTTCATCTTTCATCTACAACTTTATATCTGTACAAGTGTCAGAATCCACAACAGTCAGACAGCTAATAATGTACAGTGCATAGAGATCACCATGCCTTCCTTTAACAAGCTTTATGACACAGAAACAGAGAAGCTGCCATCATCTGTCACGATGAAGGTGATGGTTTTTACACGCCGTTTCATCAAGCGGTATGGCACACCAAATATATATCTTTGATCCTTTGAAAACAAATCCTGGGTCTAGTCTCTCTGACTCATTTCTTATGACAGCCATCTTTATTTCTCCCGGTCTGTAATAGCTTCTCAGCTGTTGCACTGATGTGCAACCAATAAATATGCTTTATAAAACATTCATATTTATAAACATCATCGTGTGTGATTTAATCAGTGCAGGACTGGATGTTAAAAATGTGTTTTTTTTAGGAAAACGAACAGAAACTAGTCAGAAATTAATGATACAAGCAAAAATGTGAATATCAAAGGTCTTACCTTATAAATAATTCAAGATATCTAAATAATAAATATTCGCACCGCACATCAGAAGTGATTACAGATAAAAATACACAAAAACTGAGCAATAAAATAATAAATAATATGCAATTTAACACGGCTCAAGGGTTGTGCATTTAGAGATTTACATAACAATAATCATAATAATTAATTATAGCAGTGCTTTGAATCTCAGAAACAACAGGACAGGGTAAATGTACCTTTTCTTTGTTCACTCAGACGCAGCCTCGAATCCTACAGATACAATGATCTTTCTATCTCTTGAGGTCTGCAAGATTGATATGTACGTTAACATATTTGATAACGCAGTACAGACACCTGGATCCACAAAACGGTTCCCACCAGTGGAGCACATCTGCTGCATTTTGATTGTCCACCACCACCACCATCATCTCCATCACAGCCAATGACATTTGAATTGTTTTCCAGTTCAACAGAAGATAAATAAAGCTGGCATTTGGGCTGATGGCGTGTGCGTTTGCCAGTTCAGATGGCACATTTGTCAAAGCGAAGGTGTGGGCAACACAGAAGCAGCTGTTATGGAAGCAATAAATCTTTCCGCTCAATCGCTTTTGACATCTATCAAAAAAAGAAAACAGTAGAAACATACAATAGATTCATACGTGGGCTTTTACGGTCGAGGCTATGTGCGTCTGGTGAGTGACCCTGCACGTTATTTTATCTACTACGTCTGTTTTGATAGACGACTAACAATATCCTCACACCTATGAGCAAAGGTATAGCAGAACTCACAGATTGAAGCGCACATAGTCCGGTCTTTCCTACAACAGCAGGCTTTGTGATCGATAGACAAGTTTTCCTTTGAGCGGGATGGATGAAAGCACACAGTTTAGTACACAACAATATGGAAAGCTTCAGTCTTATCTGACACTGAACAGATGATCCTGTCACTGTCTGGTGTTCCACATCTAAGCACAGCATGTTCTCAGCGCCGCTCCATTTCACTTCCAGTTACAGTGAGATGTGGTCCGGGGATTGTGCTGTAGCTCAGCATTCTGGCATCTGGTTCTTCAGTAAATTAGCGACGGGCTCTGCTGTAGCTCACTACGGAGTCATAGCTTCTGCTCCGACTGCGACTGCGTCTGCTGTACATAGACGAGCTGCGACTGTAGCTCCTGTATGACGAGTAAGTGTGACTGCGGCTGCGACTCCGTGAACGGCTGCGAGTTCGACTGCGATTGAGAGAAAACAGATGCCAGGACAGGAGGCTGGAGGACCGGCTGCTGACGGAGGGACTGGGACGGTGGTAAGGGATCGGCCTCTTTCTGGCACTGTGCAGGAAAGAGAAGACAAACAATGATGTGTTAATACAAAGTAGCTGAAGTTATCCACACACTGAGAAAATATAATCAGACCCAAAAATATATTTTATTTTCCATATGCAAAAGTTAAAAAGTGCAAAGTGTCTTAAAAACAGAAGTAAAATCCAAAAGTGAAAGTGACAAAACTTTGCACTTGTTCACTACTCCAGCCATTACGCGTGACAATTAAGGCATTAATAAAGATGCATTAAATTAATCAAAAGTCACAGCAAACACGTTTTTTATAAACGATACAAAATATTTCAAATAAATGATGTTCTATTGAACTTTCATTTTATCAAAAATAATCAAGGTCTCCACCAAAATATTAAACAGCATGACTGTTTTTAATAATATTAAGAAATATTACTTTATCACTAGATTTTACTATTGTAATTACATTTGTCCTCTTTTCCCATGACTTTGTTGTGTATATCATGTTTTTGATTCCTTTCCCACGCATGTTAGTGTTTTTTGGCAAATAAAATTGTGTATCACTAAAAAAAAAAAATATTGAGCAGCAAATCAGCATATTAAAATAATTTTTGAAGATCATGTGACACTGAAGACTGGAGTAATGATGCTGAAAATACAGCTTTGATCACAGAAATAAAAACATAATAATAATAATTTGTCTATCTTGAGGATGCAAGCAGAAATAATTGGAATGCTGACATTCCTGCCACTTGCATTTTAATTTGTTAAATATTTTTGCTAATTTGATAGTGCAATCAGCTACCAATTAGAATTCTACTAATGTATTCTTAGCTTAGTTTAAACATTTTACAGAGTTTAAATCCCTTCTGCAGTTTTGCACAGATTTGCCCGCACAATCAGTAAACCCAGATCTCCAAAGACAGGTCAGCGGAGCAGTTTCCATTTGTGATCCGTACAGTAGGTTGTGATCTTGTACTGTAACACTAGTCGTTCTGTAAGAACAGACCTCGTAATTCTACGGGCTTCCAGGTGACTGGGCGAATCTCTTCTTCTCTTCCTCATCGGAGAACAAGGTCTTCTCCTGCCGTGCTTTCTGCTCTTGCAGGAACTGCAGTGTCTTTTCCGCTCTCGAAACCTTTTCATTCACACACGAAAGAGATGTGAGCATGTATGTGTTAAATGTCACAGTCATCATCAAACAACTATTTTAGATGAACACTTCTTCTTTTAGCTGAAATTCACCTTTTTAGTGTGCACCGTGAGTGATTTAACCTGCGGTAACTGCTCGCACTAGACAGACTGTCTCTCCGAGAATCCAGTGAATTACTGGATGAACGGGAATATGATCTGTAAATGAGCCGAGGCAGATCATATTGTCAGATTCAAAAATACCAGTTTGCAACTAAATCCAAAGGTTCAAATCGGAGTTGTGGTTTCTATAATGAATAGCAGCTGTGTGACCCACCTCCTCCCTGAGGACAGGGATCGGCTTCTGGAATAGCGCCCTGAGTATCTGCTTTGGGATGATATGCTTCTGCTGCGGGACCTCGCTCGATCCTGATGTCTATCATACGACGGACTCCGAGTCCTATCAGTGACGACACCCAGGGGCTGTGTCTTCTCCAAATCAGAGCACCTGCCCGCTTCTTCACTGCAGGTATAAGAGGGGACTTATTTTAAAAGATTATTATGATTGTATACTTTTTTTAAATACATTTTATAAATATTTAATTTTATTTACTTTATGACTTGATAAGATCTGCATAGTTGCAGAAAGAGACTGCACTCTGTACCTGGGTTATTATAGTTAACTAAAGCTAAAACTATAAAATAAGTTACTTGAAATAAACCTAAAACTAAACAAAAAAAATTCTGAAAATTTGTAAAATATAAATACTAAATACACAAAAAAATTTCGGTCTGAATTGAAACTTTATGTGCACATGAACACTGAGATGTGTGGGACTACTATTACAGTTTCATTCACGTATGACTGACGTATATTAATCACATTACGTTTATTGATTTGTGATTTATGTTAAAACTATGTAATCTAAATGGATGGAAAATTTGTATGTAATTGAAATACAGTTTCAATTTAGACAGAAACTTTTTTTTTGAGTGTACTAAAAATGGAAAATATAAAAATTATAATTATAATAATACTAATATAACACTGCAGTGCTTCGTACAGCAGTTTTTTTTTTGCCATGTTTGGTCTGATTTAAAAAACATATATATGTGTGTGTGTGTGTGTGTGTGTGTGTGTGTGTGTGTGTGTGTGTGTGTGTGTGTGTGTGTGTGTGTGTGTGTGTGTGTGTGTGTGTATATATATATATATTATTTTAACTTGAAAAGTCACTCATCAGTGGTCATATGTAAAGAGTGAAACAGAAGCCGAACCTACATCCACAATTCTACACTTACGCTGGAAAGATATCGTTGGTGTTTATGTCATGGTTTAATAGTATTGTAGACAGTGATACATATATTCTGTTTACTTACTGTAACTGTAATAGAATGAATTCAGACAGATGCAACGCTGATGTAAAATGCATTGAGATCAGCCTCACCCTTTGAGCTTGTTGAAGACAGAGCCGTGAAGCGTGTTTTCTTTGAGCATTGGTTTACTCAGAGAGTCGTAGCTGGTTAGAGAGTTGCCTGAGTCTGAGGCAGTGTCCCTGTCGGCTAGCCTAAGCTTCTCAGGAGACGTCAGATCCTGACATGACACCTTTGACTTTGTGATGCCCGTTTTACTTGACGGTGGCGAGGACGTGCCATTTCCAGAATCGTAATCTGCATGTCCTTTGCACTTATTGGATATCGAGTCCTGGACGATCACCATTTGGTTTAAACCCTCAACCCCAGGACGTGATGCCGAGACCTGCGAGCAGACAAAGCAAAGTTGTTGTTTTTCTAAAGAAAATCAAGGATGCATCAATAATCTGCTACCTGCATGACTCTTTAAAAGGCACATATGTCCCTACAGAGCACAGAGAGGAAATGAATCAAGTTTTTTTGGGACAGAAACTAAAAGATCAAAAACGCCATGCAGATCTGTCACATGCGAGAAATCTGAAAAGAAAGGAGAAGAAGAACAAAGCAAGAACTCTTACAAAAGAAACTAATGAAATAGAGACTGTAGAGAGGAAATAAACAATGAACTAATGAAAGAGACAGATCAAAAAAAGAGAGAAAGGAAAAGAACCTGCATGAATAAACTTCCAGATACTTTTATGTTAGAAGAAAGAGAGAGAGAAAAGGAAACAGAAATCCCCAATTTGAAAGTATTTTTCTTAAAGAACATTGAACAGACATCACAGAATGGGCTTAAGTAAAACATAATATAATTATATGATAAGGGTTGCAGACAAAATAAATATCTCCATCACTCTAACTAGGTGAACTCCTTGAGAAAAAAACAAAAAGAACATGTTTCTGCTTTAGTCCCCTGTCGGAAGAGATTTTACAGTCCACCAGCGGCCTACAGTAAATCCCTAAATCTGCGGATAGCATCGACTTACCAATCAAGACTTCCTCCTTAAGTAGGTAAGGTGTAAGAAAAAGGGAAGAGCGGGTGACATAAGTGCATCATTAGAGTGGTAAAGTGCAAGAAAAAGACAATAACCCTCTCTTCTTTAAATCCAACTCCGCTCTGCCACATACCGGCATGAGCCTTTTTCTTTACCTGTGTTGTGCACCTGTAGGTCTTAAATGAGTTCTCATTTTCTGTCGTGGGACCGATGGAACAAATACAAACAGACTCTGCATCCATCGTGGAAAATGGAAAGAAGCTGCTCAACTTCAATAAAGTTCTAGTTTGCTACAGTGGCACAAAAAGCAATCAAACTCTGGTTTGTGGTAGATTTGGCACAACTCTGACAGAGCCCGGTGGTTATTTGTAATGATCTAGCCGTGAAGTGAGACTGAAACAATTATGTGCAGGTTATGTAAAGATCAGCAGCTTTTTGCAAGCTTCAGTATATAAAACAAACCGTAAAGCAAAGCATGCTTTACTGAAACAGTAACAGGCCACTGCTAACCAACCGTGCAATAAAATCTATCTAATAAATACAAAAACTATTTCAAAGACATTTATGTTAACATCTATAGTTTAAGCAAAAAAAACAAATAAAAAAAAAAAAACAATGGAAGAAATATTTTCTTCACATACTGGATAATCTTTAAATATGATAGAACAAGACAGAAATATTAGCGGTGATTAAAAGATTAGAGAATGCAATTAGAGTAACTATAATGATTATGTCAGGAAAAGTGATTTATCTTCTGCGCATACAAACGATCACCAAAGATATCAAAGTTGATTTAAAAGCTTACTGAAAGTAATGTTGATTATTAACATTAAATTAGGACATCACATGACTACTCCCCTGGACCATGTCCTTTAGTGATGGTGAACTTTTATTTATTGAATGATGTTTGATATTTCTGCTTGGAGTGGATGCACTTAGCAATAATGTGGCAATAGGTTGCATGTCGCTTTTAACAAGTGTAATTACTGAGAGCGGAAAACACTCGAAAAGCACTCTCATTAAAAAGTGAATTAACTTAAGTTTAAATTGTGTGTCAAGCATGTGTTCAATATGCAAATCTCATGTTGGTTAAAAATTCCAACCACAACAATAACCTCACTCAAAGGCATTGCTACAATGGTGATTATTGTTCCCATTAAAAAGGAAATGGCGATGCAATATTAGCCAATTATCAAAACATAAAGGACTGTAGAAAATTAAAGCTGCTATGCCTTTATGCATAACTATGGCTAGCTTCAATCCAAATCCTTCCCACTGTTATTGTAAAAGAACTAAAAAACATGCAAAAAGTCACATAAATCACAATAAATATTTTTCCAATGGGGGAACAATGTGCACTTGCTGACTTTAAAATCCATTAGTTTAACAGATACGTGTAACAACATAGCTTTTGTCGTCTTGACATCTATAAAGCAAAAAGATTCAATGGTTTGACGAGGGCCTTAAACTGAGCAAGCGTTCGGCGCTGTAACGCATCAGGTAGCCATCAGAAACACTTACGGTGCGTTCAGAAAAGTGGCAGCAGCACTTAGAGGAGATTTTACTGGTCAGCTTGATTGCCGACCTGCATGCGTTGCCTCCATGGACCAGCTGATGAATGGCCACCGTCTTGCAAACCAGATTTTTCACAATCTTCATATCTACAAACACAAAGCAATTGAATTCATTGTTAACGGCCGCTTCACCTCAAGGAGGAATTAAAATATTCATATTCACATTAAATATACATAATACTGTAATTTCAGCTTATCAAGATAATGCTCCCAGCACCTTTACTACAGTAACAATAAAATCATAATGTGGGACAGCGAAGGTATAACAGTCAGTTATCCCTTTCTACAGAATCTGGGCAGCGAGGCGGAAAGGTGAATCCTCCACAGGTTAACATATGGAACATGTCACTGCAGGGAGAAGCATCAAAGAAAGTGGAAAAAAGTGGAAAAAAGGAAGCACTTTGTCAAAGGAATCCATTAAGCAAAAGCTTTTGAATCTACCGATATTATATTTCTGCTGAAATAGCAATTGAAGAGAGATCTAGCTAATGTCCATTTACTTAAGCAGACTTCAATCTCATTGTCTTCCATGATCGGCTAGTTCCTCTGATCGGCACAGGCTTAAGGTGGAATAGCAAGGTTTCCTATGAAAGGACATGCCAATTATACCAGCCGAGGACATAGATTATCTGTAATAGGTCTTTGTGATGTGAAAGAGGATTCACCGGGATGGGAACTGACGGCCATTGTTCCTGTTGTGTGGCGTGAGTGGGCTCTCTGTGCCTTTTCAACTCCTGAATCCATGTAAAGCTTCACTGTACTCGCTTTCTATAATGATTTCGTCCTTTGAATATCCCTAAGAAATTCCAAATAATGGAGAGATCAGTTAGGGATTTAAAAGCAATCATCTCCAGCTTAAGATTATTTCAATTTGAAACCTGAGCGCGTTTTTCTCCGGTCTTGAAAATGGCAGAAATTCTGTGATGAATGAATAAGAGAGGCTATTGTATGAAGGATTGATGAAGTAATCAGAGCGGTGACACCTGGGAGAGCGTTTGAGGCCAATTTAATGCATGTCTGTGATTACTCTGATGCGTTCATCTAATTCAAAATGTATTTAAAATACGCCGTTGACCCAGTACAAATGGTCTTATTTTACATCTCATAAACTACACTCGTTTGTGTGTACTTCAGTTTGTTTGAGCATTTGTCATAATCTCTGTACACCGGCAATCAGCAGGATTGGACATGTATATGCTTTACAGGCAATCTTCACTGACACCTACTATCAAAGGAAACAGATTTAAACCTGAAACTTTATTTCAACACTATTCCCTACAGTGCTCCATCTCTACAGTACCTCCACCCCATCACCCCACAACCCACTCCAAAGAGGCGCAACTGTCCATGGGGGCGAGAGCTCAAATTTCATTCCCTTTCCCGTTTCCATTGATCTATACGCCAAATGTTGGGCATCAGCTGTGAGAGGCAGATAAAAGAGTTTCCTCTGTGTCACCTCTACCTTTATCAGTCATCGCCACAGTGCCACCGGATGCTCACTGATAAGATAAAAACCTGACTGGCCAGCGTGAAGCCATAAATATCTCTGGCCGCACAACATTCCCCCCCAAAAAAACCTGAAAATGGTTTAAAATGTTTGGAACGGTCATTTAAAATGTTCTGAATATGAACGTTCTAATCCGTATGAATGTGGGAATGTGCAGGTGAATGAGTGTGCTACAAACTTATATTCTATTCTATTTAATTATTTCTATTCTTACTTGAATTTGTTTTAGATCATTAAATGTGATGTTATAATGCCACTGATAGACTGGACAACATAGCAGCTGCCTTCGGTTTTAGACTATTCTATTCTATTCTATTCTTACTTGAATTTGTTTTAGATCATTAAATGTGATGTTATAATGCCACTGATAGACTGGACATAGCAGCTGCCTTCGGTTTTAGACTCTCTATTCTATTCTATTCTATTCTTACTTGAATTTGTTTTAGATCATTAAATGTGATGTTATAATGCCACTGATAGACTGGACAACACAGCAGCTACCTTCGGTTTTAGACTCTCTATTCTATTCTATTCTTACTTGAATTTGTTTTAGATCATTAAATGTGATGTTATAATGCCACTGATAGACTGGACATAGCAGCTACCTTCGGTTTTAGACTCTATTCTATTCTACTTTACTCTACTCTATTCTATTCTTACTTGAATTTGTTTTAGATCATAAAATGTGATGTTATAATGCCACTGATAGACTGGACAACATAGCAGCTACCTTCGGTTTTAGTCTATTCTATTCTTACTTGAATTTGTTTTAGATCATTACATGTGATGTTATAATGCCACTGATAGACTGGACAACATAGCAGCTACCTTCGGTTTTAGACTATTCTATTCTATTCTATTCTTACTTGAATTTGTTTTAGATCATTAAATGTGATGTTATAATGCCACTGATAGACTGGACATATCAGCTGCCTTCGGTTTTAGACTTTCTATTCTATTCTATTCTTACTACTTGAATGTGATGTTATAAACTGATAGACTGGACAACATAGCATTCGGTTTTAGACTCTCTATTCTATTCTATTCTATTCTTACTTGAATTTGTTTTAGATCATTAAATGTGATGTTATAACTGATAGACTGGACAACACAGCAGCTGCCTTCGGTTTTAGACTCTCTATTCTATTCTATTCTATTCTTACTTGAATTTGTTTTAGATCATTAAATGTGATGTTATAACTGATAGACTGGACAACACAGCAGCTGCCTTCGGTTTTAGACTCAGCCATGGAGTTCATTTAAATTTGGCCTCCTCCCAATTATTCAGTCGTAAGGTCACCACTGTACCTGTTTTCCATGTAGGAAGAACTCCTAATTTCTACTTTCCGGCGTCGGTGTCTGCGATGAGAGTGGCTCCTTGTCCTGAAGGGTAACCAACAGAGACATACATGCAGGGAATTAACTTTCTCACCCACATATTCTGCTATTTTGTCACATCAAGACTCGAATTTACATTACATTGCCATTACACCTCTTATCTTATCAAGACAGTGATAAAGAGAGAAAGTAATTACAATGCCATAAGACAATAAAAAACATGACACAACACCCTAGCAAGAGTCAGAGCTTTTTGTGTGAATGTCTCTGAAGTGTTATCATTTCATGTGGCACATGTAAAACAGTGTTAATTGAGTCTGAAATGGAGACAGTTTAGTCGCACGTTCAGTATTTGAGTGCAGAATTACAGTGATTTGATTTAAAGTTTAAAATTGTATTCAGCTGCCCAACAAACTATACATTATGAAAGAGCAGACCATGTTTCATAGATTGATGTAAAATTAATACACGTTATAAACAGCAGCTTTTACAGCTAGTAGATTCCATTAAGAGATAAACATTAAGATAAATATATATTTATACAGGCATTTATTAATGCTTTTACTGATTCTATGTTTTGAGGACAGTGATGCAGATCTTAATATGCAGTTTTCACAACTTTATGAGACATCTCTTTTTTCCATTAAAGTCAACTTGAAACAGCTACCACAACTATATTCCCAGCGCTCGCAGAATCACCAGCCCGATGTCCAGGGCTATTGTTTCTTCCAGTCGGGCTACCAAAGTGTATCACTACCCTGTATCATAAATACAGGGTTCCCACGGGTCCTTAAAAAGTCTTACATTTAGTGGAATTCAATTTAAGGCCATAAAAGTCTTAGATACCTTAAATGGTATAAGAAATGTCTTAATTATACATTTCAAGAGGTCTTACATTTGGCGACTGAAAGGCAAGAATTGCAATACAGCTTAATGTCATGATTAAACTTCAAAAGGCTTGGATTTCATTGAGTAGAATGTGGTCTAAAAGTCCAAATGCGGCGTGGGTGTTTTTATATGTATTTCTGAAGGGAACTGACTGTCTTCAGAAGAGTTTCGATGGCATTCATTTCTGGCATTTATTCCATCTTTTATATAAAGCCTGATAAAGCAGCATTATATGAGTAAAGCACTGCTTTGTATGCAACCACTATATTTCTGTCGTTCCAAAAGCGCCACCTGCTGGCAGAGAATGAATGTGCGTCACTGACCACTATAGAGATCAGTGGTTTGCATTATCAGTAAGCCTGTCTGTCATTCATATTCAGACCAATGCGAATATCGACCTATAATTTTAAAGCACCAAACATGAAGAATTGTAAATGTGAAAGAAGCTAATGTGCCTTCTAAAAATCTAATCAACTAAGACACTAAGATGTTTATATGTTTTAAATTAATATGATAATGTATATGTTTGACTCAGCACATTTTCTTAATGTTTTAAAGGCTGAAATTATATGTTTATCAATTTACAAGATTTATTTATTTTTTGGGTGAAAACCTGTATCTGAACTGTAAATTGTGTAATATTTGGTTTAATATGCTAGCATAGACATTGCCCAACCCACTCATATGGTGTTAATTTTATTTGTGCAGATCCTAAAAAGGTTCATAAAACCCCCCCCCCCTTATATATTTTTTTTATTGCAGATACCCTGTAAATAGTGAAATAAAATTCCTTCCTTGATATTTGTGAAATTGTTTTTGATTGACATTTCGACACTACATAATTTTCTATATAAAAGTATTATTATTATTATTATTATTATTATTATGGCTATTTAAATTCATTTCTGGCTACCAAAATCTGAAGAGCGCCTGGCCGAAGGGCTACCAGAGATTTAGAAATTCTGCGAGCCCTGATTTCTTAGTATATAAGAATACTTTATGAGAAAAACATGAATTAACATATTTTGCCTCATTTCTGGGGTGGAATATTAATATTTACAAGATTAAATAACACTTTTGTAGAATAACGTACACTATCTTTCAAAGTTTGGGGGCAGTAAGATCTTTTCTTTTCTAAAGACTTTGCACAAAAATGCATTAAATTCATCAAAAGTGACAATAGATCCATTTCTGCTCTTTTGACAGAATCCTGAAAAATCAAGATTTCCAAAAAAATATTAAGCAACACTGATAAAAACAAAAACAAATCTTAAGCACCATATCAAAATATAATTTAAAACTTCATAAATAACAATATCAGATGGAATAAATCAATTTTTGCAAATAATATTCTCATGTCCTGACTATTTCCTAAATCGTCCTCAGCATCAGTATATCATAAAATGTTGAATAAATCAAGAAAATACAGAAATGAATTAAACAGTTTCAGTACAAGTGCAATTCAGTTGCAAAGGACAAATGAATTTAGAGTCCTGGGTCATGAAGCAAACCCACTTGAGATCCACTGATTTAACACACTCACAAAACCTGAGCGTTTGGAGGATCAGAAGCCCAGCGAGGCACTTCTTCTCTGGCTGTGTGTGCAGCAGACTAGCGCTGTGAAATTGGTTCATGTTTCTGTCTCTCTGGCTCTCTGCTCTCAGACTGCACCGGCCTCCTTCAGGACAAAAGCAGCCCGTAACAGCGCTCTCTGAGAGGAGCGGAGGTGCACTACAGTGCGGCTGTCAATACACCGTGATCTGATCTAGAGTATGTGACTCTCGTGCATGAGAGGTCACGCAGGTGCCTTATACTGCGGAGTGCATTAAGCTTTTGACACTAAATGATAAACCACAGAGGAACTTGAATATAACTCAATAAACTGTCAGTGCTTGAATACTTTCAACTGAAGTGTGAGCTAATGGATTTTAAATTATTAATTTTAAAATCACCAACCTCTTTTTATGCCTTTTGTCCTCCTTTCTTTTATGCCTGGGACTCGAGCCACTGTAAAATAGGAGGAAAACTATTGATTAGGTTTAAATTAAAGGTCCCACGGGAAAGAAAATAATCAGATATCTTTGAATATGTTTGCTGTTTCTGCTAGAAAACAATAAGATGAAATGGATTCTGTGTGTACAGATCCACATATTCTTATAGTATGTCAATAATTGTGCCTTTTTATCTCTTAAAGTATTGTAGGAGAAACATCTGAGACAAAGTGGATACTTAAATGATACATAACTTCAATCTGCTGAACTATGAAAGAGGAACTCTGAGCAATAGGAGCCATAAACTACTTAAGAGCACTTCACAATAATCATCAGGCTTTATCTGTACTTTGTGAAAAGCACTGTGCCCTTTATTCTAGGAAAGAGCACTAATAACAAGCAAAGCATTAAATACATATAACATGTACCTGTGTCGTCCCTTCCTCGAGGCATACCTGGAGGCAGAGAGGAGCTGACTTTAAAGGCAGTCAAGAAACACACACCACAGCAGCAAAGTGTACTCAAAGCACACCTCCAAGTGTGCAAATCAATCACTACCTATGTCGCTTCCTTTTCTTTGAGCTCTTCTTCTTCTTCTTCTTCCTCACAGGTGATGGACTGCAGGAGGGAGATCTGGAAGATCAAATATGCTCACATGAAGCGTAAACACATAAAACATTCAGTTTTTATACCGTATTAACGCTTAAAGGCATATTTTGCCTATTTATGAAAATCTTGGAATGTGTTCCAAAGGCTTTTATATAATTGAATATACTTAGTTTAACTTTAATAATTTAGAATATAATTCAAAACATGTGTAAATACATTATGTCTTTTTTATTTCTGTTTTTAAAATTATTATTTTCAAATTGAACAATGCACATAATTGTTACACAAAAATATTAAGCAGCACAACTGTTTCCAACATTGTTAAAAAAATATTGAGCAAAACAACCTTAGAATAATTTCTGAAGGATCATGTGGGTAAATACTGGAATAATGGGACCATAGGAATTCAAATTATATCTTAAAATGCATTAAAATCGAAGCCAGCTATTTCAAATTGTAATATTATTTCACAATGTATTTGTATTTTTGATCAATTAAATACCGCCTTGGTGAGCATAAGAGACTTCCTTCAAAATCATAAGCAATGTTACCGAACCTAAACTTCTGAACAGTAATGCATGATACACTATGATATGATACAGTAACAGTAGTGTATGATAAGGAATTGTAGACATATGCATTGAAGATATGATACGCAGATACGAGAGGCTTTTAAAGTCAGTGAGATTCAGCGAGTGAGAATCTGAAAAACCCAAATGCAGCAAGAAAACAGAGCGTCTAAACTTAAAGAAATATAAAAGCCGTCCCTTAAAGCGTAGCAAGCTGAGAACAGTTTGATGTCATTACATTCATCATGTGCTTGGATGCTTTATGACACAAACACGCTGTTTATTATTCACTCATGTACTTTGTGAACTGTGTGAAAATTAAAAGCTGTTGTTGGATATTGATTAAATACTGCATGCAAATCTATCTGAACTGCATGACATTGACTGCTATATATAAAACATTATTATTTCTATTTTTTTGCCTGACCTGTGTCTCCTCCTCTTTCTCTGTGACTTCTTCTTCTTTTTCTTTGTTTTAGGCACCGGCCGAGGGGAAAGATCAGCATCAAAAGAGACACTGGGAAAGCAAACACAAGAGAGAACACATTGTTCAGAATCTGTTTCTGTTATTTTCATTTTATAGGTCATAGAAGGACAATTACTCAAAAGTAAGAGCTTGATGAACGACCAGTTATTCACTGTAAGCAAAGGTCAGGGTTGAGTTAATCAAACGCTGATTGATTTCTGGCCGTAAAAATGACAGAAAGTTTCTGAAATGGAAGAAGTAGACAGCTGTACATAAAATTATTTCTAGAGGCAAGAACTGATATTCTTGGATGTATTGAATGTCCTACACTAGCAACACAAGATTATTGAGAAGGAAAAAAAACGTGCCTGTGGCGGCATTTCAGCAAAAAGACATTACATTGCTTCTTGTACACTTCTCGCTACACCTTCAAAGTGAAATGTCCAATGAGTGGCACTAAAAGCGTGTTCTGTTTAACCCGAAACTGATGAACTGAATCTAGCAATATTTGATTACGCTGGTTGTTTCATGGCTGCTCGGGTATGTAACATCCTGTGTTTGAAAATAATGTAGTTCATAAATTAAATCATAAGCTAAACCCAAGCGATACCAATGTTAACTAAAGCTAACGTGAGATAAAAATGCACTTGCTGAATCATTACATTTTAGCTTGCTTCTACGAGAGCTCTTTTAGCATGGTTTGTGTTTCACAGGACTCATACACTCCACATCGCAAGTGCAACCCAGTACCAGGTGAGTGACCAAGCACGTCTACATTATTAGAAAGCCATGCATGTGGAGCTGGTTATGCAAATCAGACCTCAAAATGCATTCGTTTACAAATCATGCACTATGGTAAAAGTGTTCTACTGTCATAACACAGCAATGTGCAAAGAATGCCGCTTTTATTAACCCTTTACGATTCCTGTAAAATTAGCCTAAAACGCCTAAAAAAGGCATACCCAAAGTAAATTGCATGCTGTTCTTGGGCCATTTGGATGATATGCACGGTGTTGGTCTCCTTTGAAAGGTGACACTCTGAGGTTTGTTTCTCAACAGTCAGAATCACTGTAAGTCTTACTGATATTGAGTAATAGCACTTTGAATGTAAATAGAAGCCTGCAGATGACTATAGCTGGGAGGTATGAACTGGAAAATACATTGGGATCACAGAATGAAGCCTTACCAAGCCAAATTTACCATTTGATAAACAATATATTAGAAAATTAGTGTTTTACACATGTTTATCTAATTTATGTCTAGACGCTTCCAAATAAAGTACACTTGGGAGACTCCAAACGACCCTTTGTAAGCAACGACACATACAATGCTGTAATTCTTGAATGCTTTAATGTACAGTCATCATTTTGGGCTCTAATGAAAGGTTACACTTAGAGCTATCAGTTTCTCATCCAGATTCACTGTCAATAATTGCTGACACATAGTAACTGAAGCATAAACACATTATAGTGACATTTATTTATAGAATCAAAATGTGTACACTTAAAATTACATATATATTTATAATCTAAATATTTTTTTCCTATATTTCTATTTCTGTACATAGTACATTATTTAATTTGTGGGTTTTTTCTTATATTGGTGTTATATTGCATCCCTACTGTGTTATTCCTATGTATGTCTGTACTATCATGCATGTCTTCATTATGTCAACAAAAGTGGTCTGATAAAGACACTGATTGTACATGCTGTGCATGTAGTTGAAATCACAAGAATCTCAGCTTTCCATGGATATATGTATGACATGTTCAACTGTTTTTTTGGGGGGGTTTTTTTGTGTCTGACGACTTTACCCTGTCACCACTTGGCGTCCCGCCGGCGTCCCACCAGCCTGGATTCTTAATAGTGTTTTATTGTCACTAGTGCTCATTTCAGTTGGTAACTACAGTGAATTAAATGCATCGTTTTGGGAGTTTTACAAAAATGTAGGAAGAGGCAGATTTTTTCAATGAACCTATGCTGGCAATCTGTCACCTAAAACATCTAACTTCTTAAGAACAGAACAGGCACTTGGGAAAATAGAGGTTAGAGAGGAAGGATGCATCAAAGACAGAAAGGAGAGAAAGAAATGGAAAGCTGCATGCTCGGACAGGTAGATGACAGCCAGCTTTTAAAATCAATTTACTTTTAGCAGCAACACTTCTGCAACAACAAAGCAGAAGATCAGAGAGAATGGACTGAGCGGGACATGTGTGCCGTTTCAAAAGCACTGAGGTGTCACCTCAAAACGTCTTTTAAAGGCAATAACGTCGAGGGAAGTGCAAGGAAGGATTTGAAGCTTAACAGAGAGATACCACACTGCATCTACTACTGAGAGTCTTGATTCCTCAGGAAAGCAATTCAAGTGCAATCATACACAGGGAGACTATTCACAGACAGCAGACATTTATATCACATGTTTACTAAAGCACGGGGTGCAACTGTTATTATTTTGATTGCAGCGCTGGCACACCACTCTCAGTCCATCAGGAACGGCAGAAGATTCAATCAAAAGTGGGCGTGAAACGCTTTACGCAAACCACTAATACTGCAGATTCAAACCGATGGGAAGACGCCAGCTGAACGAGTTACAGCCATTTTCAAGCTAATTGCAAAGGTTACATTTCCGACTCCCCAAACGAAGGGGATTTATCAAATATAAAGACCGAAAGCTGGAATGAGCTAACAGTATTCCCACTGCCCCTATCTTATTTAGCCACATCAAATAATGTCCTTCAATCACTTTTAATCCTTTGAACCCCAAAAAAATCCATTAGATGCTTCAAAATCCCCAATCTGTACCATTCAAACACTGATAAGACCCATGGAACGGAACAGCTGACCTCTATAATATTTTCAAAGGCAGATTTTCTGATACTGACCCTATTTATATCAAAGAGACTCATTTTAGCTCGCTATATTAAGCTTATTAAAATGCTCTGTGACCGAAAGAGCTTGTCTAGAACACTGAAAATGCAACGCTTTTTCCTCTATGGAGGTATGTGTAGACTAAATAGCTCTTTATACTGTACACATACACATCAAAACATCCCAGACTGTCAGAATGACATGCATCTGACAGGCAGCAATGAAAATATAAAGCGTGGGAGAAGGTATCCATGACAAATACAGGTTAAAGGAACGAGATTTCCTTCTTGAGGCACATCGCTACAGCAGGATAATAATATTTCATAGACACAGGGGAGTGCTGTCCGTGACAGTCGATGAATTACAGACTGTTGTAGCTTTGGCTTTGCCCGGCCAGTCAGTGATTCAGTATGAGCTTTGAGAGGAAACATTTAGATGGATCAAAACACAGACGGAGAGCCAGGCCCGAGCTCCGAGGGAGGAAAGGCTGTTTGGTCTGAAATAGGAAGGCAGTTCATCCAGCATTAGCAAGTCTGAAACGCATTAGAAGCTGATTAGCAGAAAATCAAGTGCCATTTCTGCTTAATTAGGAACCTTTGTCTCACATTACACCGTCGACACAAAGGCACACACACACGCTCACAAACACACGTAAGCACTACAATAGTCCAGGATTTTTACGGTTAATTTAGGTCCTGCTCTTTTTCTAGCAGAGTAAATTAGGTTTATTTGGTGCAGCTTTGAGCCAAATATAGAGAAGTCACTTACTCAAGAATCACAGTAGATCGGTGTTATTTTAGTATCATTGAGATACGCTAATCATTTTTTTTTGGTGTGTTTTTGTCATTTTTACCAATGTTTTTTTTATATAAATATATGTCTACATAGTTTTTTTTCATTTTTATTTCAGATTTAGTTTTAGTCATACTTCAAACTGAATGAAAACTGCATCAAACTGAAAGAAATGAGAAATGTTGATTTGGCAACTAGGCTTAGCTGTTTATTGAAATAAATTATTTTAGTTTACTTTATTTCAAATTACAAAAAAAAGTGTTTTTAATGTGGTTTTAGTTTAATAACCACAATAGATAGAGCTATTTTTTTGTAACAATGTTTGCCTCACTAACATATCAAACAGATTCAATACAGAAGCGCATTTCTCCATACTTCATGAACATAATCGCATATGTTTTCACCAGTTCTGGTGTTCTTTCAATGTATAAAGTGCTTCTTGAGCTTCGATGGAAATTAAAATTCACAATACAAAACCGTATAAAGTTTGATAATGGTCCCATTTGGGTTTGATTTAAATAAAGTTAAATGGTAACACTTTACAATAAGGTGTCATTTGTTAACATTAGATAATGTATAAAGTAACATGAACAATCAATATATTTATTACACTTTATTATTCTTTGTTAGTTAATAATAATACACTTGTTCATTGTTTGTTCATGTTTGTTCACAGTGCATTACCTAATGTTAACAAACACACCTTATACTTTTAATAATGCATTAGTAAATGCTGAAATTAACATTAAGATTAATAAATGCTCTAGAAGTTGTTCATTCTTAGATCATGTTAACTGATGTAGTTAACTAATGTTAACTAATTAGCCTTATTGTAAAGTGTTACCAGTTAAATTAAATCATTAAATCAACTATCCTAAAAATCTCAACAGTTGTGACAAAATGCTCTCCTAAGGGCTGTTGTCAGTTTTAGATCAGTTATTGATAATAATAACAATGACATAAAAAAATAAAAGAAACATTGATATTATTTTCCCCCATATTTCTATAGATATTGGGCTAATATCGATAATCTTGTAGTGAAAACCTGATTTCATGATAGCGCTAAGCTCTGAAATCATCCACAGAACCTTTTCTGCAACACTGTTTGATCCATTGATTAATGTGATTTTCAGTTATGCTTCATATTCATCTTGTTGGTTTGCTCTCAGCTTTTAAAGTCTTTCCGTCAGTTTCAGTCGACCTTGAACGCGCACAGGTAACGAACACACCCCTAATGGCCCCCATCACTTCAGCTGTCAGAAGGAACAGCGTCTTGTGAGTTAGACCGAACACTGACACACTCGGGAGAATAGACAAGGTTAGAGAGTTAAAACGCTGTCAACATTGATAACTGACATTTCACTGAGGGCTTCAGCGCTGTTTGCATTACCAGCACTGCTGTACTTACCTTTCTGCACCGTGATTCTCAACACCAAAATACAGAGGCGTAAGCTTGTTGCCCAAGTTATGAAAGGAAAAGTGTGCAAGCAAAAGACAGCACAGAGAGCTTTTGACTACTGACACACTCCGAAGGATGTCAAACCTGCAATGCGAACGCGCTGTCAGGACTAATACAAGACTTTACACACTTCCCAGAAGGACAGAGGGCTTCTATTTAAATGTCACTTTACTGATACTGAAATGGACACTATACAATAAGACTTTCCACATTTGAGATGTTTGTATAAGAAAACAACTGTATATGTACACCATTTAGGATTCTTCAGTTGTTGTGATGAAGGAAAGAAAGCCGTTTGTGGATTTCGGAGGTTTTCATCTGATTTAATCGTTCTTTGATCTTGCATTGTTTAGCTGCTGTTGTATGCTTGATTATAAAATCTCAACCCCCCCAAAAATGCCTTTGCATCTGCCGTTCTCTGAAGCATGGACTCACCTAGAGATTAGCATGTTTAAGATAACACTTGAGCTAGCGTCCTCCCTGTTTTACATACTGATGCACTGCTTGTGCCCGCGTTATCACCAACACTTTGAAGATATCAGAGGAATTATGGCGTTAAGAATCCTATGCTGAATCAATTTCATTCACCAGGTGGAGTTTGGTGGATGGGAAGTAAGAGGACCCCATAAAGACACCCGTGTTAATAATTCCAGCAGCACCTGAATGTTTACACTGTGGCGAGGAGATAAGCGTGTTTGTGTCTGCCTCGCTTTAAAGTTTGGGGTTTCTAATTCATGCTTATAGAGTGAGGATGTGGCTTAGAAGTGGATTCAGTGCTGCATACTTTCATGTGTTTGATCTTCTCTGGGGTCAAAAATAAAAATAAAATTCATATTTGAATAGATTTAACTATACAAAGGTTCTGTGGTTGAATTGTACATTTTCAACAGCACATGCTGTTTCTCAAGCGCTTCGGTGGAAAACAGCTATTTTACCTTCAGAGTTTTTTTTCTAGAACAGCAAATGCATGCTTTTCATTCAAGCGTTTACTCCTAAGCACCGAATCATCTTTGATGAAGATGTGTGTCTGAGGCACAGCTTTAGAAGATACAGACCTGCGAGCTCGACGGTGGCTGTGGCGTTTACGTCCTCTGCGTTTCACGTGTCCATTTTTCTCATGGGTTTTTGCATCTGCCTCTTTCGTTTTCACTTTCTCCTCATCGTCTTTAGGTGCTAGGCTAACTGCTGTCTCCAATCTGGAAGAACAGAATAACACAAATGATTTAGCATCAAATATTTTACAGTCAACAGCTGAGCCTGGAGCACAAAAGCAGTCATAAGTAGCACGGGTATATTTGTAGCAATAGCCAAAAATACATTGTATGGATCAAAATTATCAACATTTCTTTTATGCCAAAAATCATTAGGATATTAAGTAAAGATCACGTTCCATGAAGATATGCTGTAAATTTCCTACTGTAAACATATCAAATTTAATTTCTGATTAGTAATATGCATTGCTAAGGACTTAATTGGAACAACTTTAAAGGTGATTTTCTCAATATTTAGCTTTTTTTGCACCCTCAGATTTTCAAATAGTTGTATATAGCCAAATATTGTCCTATCATAACAAACCATACATCAATGGAAATCGTATTTATTTGACCCGTATGACTGGTTTTGTGGTCCAGGGTCACTTATGACTTTTTTGTGTTTCCCTTTTCTAAAGTTATGCAATGATCTTAAACAATTATACACGCAGCTCAATAATGAAATTGAAATGCATTGTTCTGAAAGCATGAAAAAGCCCATTATTTTGTTATTCAGCGCATAAACGCACTCATGTTTGAGGAAGCAGGTTGTGTTTGGTTCTCTGCTGAGAGACATTGAGCATTTCCATGTTTCTCTCCTAGACCTTCATAAATGCAGAGGTCATCTGCTCAGCATTCAAATGAGGTGCCAACAGAGAAGCCTTTATTTACACGCCTCAGTTGAACTGACATTTCTGAAATTATTTGTGCGTATCCCAAGGTTGTAAGACGCATGGTTTGGAAACTCAAGACTCATATGTGCTCATCTTTCTGTCCGTCGAGAAGAGTAAAAGACGTGTATCCTTCATGATATGATATTAAAACTGAAAATGTCTCACTAAAGTCATTGTAAAATATATTTTTCATGCTGTCTGATAATTCGCTGATTGCACCCAGCCAGGCTGAAAAATTTAATAATTGGTTGACATGAAAACTGAGTAATTCTGTTTGTGTTCGCTATATAACAGTACTTACTAAAAAGTTCAATTTAAGGGCGATCTCTTGTTTTCATAGGTATTTTATGTGAAGTGTGCATATTTTTTATCACTGTAGAGACAATAACATTTACAATATCAAAGTACCGACAGTCTCAAAAAAGTACAAAAAAAATATGATGTACAACTTTAAAGGCATAGATATATTTATGGTTAAAATAAATGTTGTTAATATATATTAAATGACAAAACATATATTTGAATTGGCTTAACTTGGATAAAATATTAATAAAAAAAAAACTTGAAAATATATTTCTAGAATCACACCTTATAAATACTAAAATAAAATAGCTAAACAGTAATTTTAACAGTTTAACGCTCTGCTCTGTTCTCAATCAAAATGTGTCAAGCAAAGATAGACCCAAGCGATACAGCAAAGACCGTAACATGACACTTGAGCCATTCTTTTCCTGTAATTGCCATGTTCCTTACAAATAGTTTGAAAATAAATGCATAAATAAAGCTGATTGCTAGAGCCGGGTAAGTAGGCCTGACTGGATCTCCGTGGCATAATTACAGATCCACCTCTGGAGTGTGAGAGTAGTGTGTGTTGTGTTTGTACATGAGTTTGTGTGTCTGAGTGCCTGCATGGTGTGTGTGTATGATTGTAATGAGAAGTTAATCAGTCTTGCAGATTAAATGCTGATTGCCTCTCTCTCTCAGCAGCAGGAGAAGGCCTGCCCTCTGCCACCTCTGGATATGAGAGGGCAAAGCACAATCACATTATTAATGTCACCCTTCCGGCTCCGCAGCCCTACACGGCCCTTCAGTGCACCAGTACGTGATTGGAAATTACACCGGCCTGCTGGGTATAATAGAGGAGAGGATTACAGACGGTGAGACACTGAAAACATGTTGGTGTGAGGGCAGCTCAATGACCCAAACATCAAAGTTCATGTCTGAGAGAGATCACATTTTACTGGTGGACAAGGACAAATCTCTGATTTAGAATTAATATTTATTATTTTTAGTTGTTTTATGGCCATAGCAAAGGTTTCTAGTTATAATGCACTAATGATGGACTTGTTTCTAAAGAACATACAGCTTTTCACTTGACAAGATGTTAAATGATGGACTAGAGATGTGTGGACTGCTTGTGGATCAGGGTTATTTTATATGTTTGGACTCTCAATCTGACGGCACCCATTCAGTGCAGGTGATCCATCGTGGTGAGCAAGTGATGTAATCCTAAATTTCTCCAAATCCAATTAAGAAACAAACTCTACATTTTAAATGAGGGTAAGTCTTCAGCTGATTTTCAATTTTGGGTGAACTATTACTTTAAAATAAATTCTAAGTTAAGAACGTTCCCATGTGCATCTCTTAAGGATCCAAATTCCTACGTTTTGTCTTCGGATGAATCTCATGAAAAAAGTTAGGAACATTCATAGAAAATGCATGGGAAAGCTAAATATTCTTAACTTTATTCTTAAACTCACAAATAAGAAGAAAGCAGCAGTTACGAAGAATGTGTGACCTTGGAGCTCAAAAGCAGTCATAAGTAGCACGGCTATATTTGTAGCAATAGCCAAAAATACACTGTATGGGTCAAAATTATTAATTTTTGTTTTATGCCAAAAATCATTAGGATATTAAGTAAAGATCATGTTCCATGAAGAAATTGTATAAATGTCCTACTGTAAATATATCAAAACTTAATTTTTGATTAGTAATATGCATTGCTAAGAACTTAATTTGGACAACTATAAAGATGATTTTCTCAATATTTAGATTTTTTTTTGCACCCTCAGATTCCAGATTTTCTAATAGTTGTATCTCAGCCAAATATTGTCCTATCATAACAAACCATACATCAATCGAAAGCTTAAATCTCAATCTCAATTATAAATCTCAATTTCGAAAAATGTATCCTTATGACTGGTTTTGTGGTCCAGGGTCACATTTTATTCTGAAGGATGTTTTGTGAAACATGGTGACCAAAAATAAGAAACCTGCTGGGATACAGCAACAACAACCAACCCTAGCTCAGGAGGCAGTAACTATTACAGCCTTCCGCTGTAATAGAATATTTCTCCATTTTCCACGGACTTCTTCAAACCAGACTCTTTCTTACTGGCCGTCAGCTAGAGAGACCCGCTGATGAGAGCGTTAAATGAAATTGATTTCCCCATCACTGAATGACTTTTCTCTGATCGGCTTCAGAATTTATGGAAGAACCTCTCCACAGGGAGTCAGATTTATGGCGTGCTGTTTATATCTCACACACACACACACACACACACACACACACACACACACACACACACACACACACACACACACACACACACACACACACACACACACACACACACACACACACACACACACACACACACACACACACACACACACACACACACACACACACACACACACACACACACACACACACACACACACACACACACACACAACACACACACACACACACACACACACACACACACACACACACACACACACACACACACACACACACACACACACACACACACACACACACACACACACACACACACACACACACACACACACACACACGTTTGGGCTTGCTAACTTTCAAAGCTGTCTTGAAGTGCTTGTAATCCATTACTCTGCGAAGTACAGACCATTTGAAGGGTCTAAATGGATCTATTCAAAGTTCACAGCAGGGAAAAGCTTTCTAGAAAATAATAAGCTGCAGATTTCAGCTGGAGAACATTTACTGTGGAACTGTTAAGACACTTCAGCGTTTCTGTTTGTTAGCAATGGAGACTTCTTTGGTTTATCTTGATTACCAAAATAACTAACATTCCCAATCACGAGGAAATATATTTCCATACATACATTTTCATGTTAAATGTGTTGCTATGCAGGTTACTATGGTGCTCCGGATAGCTGCTTTCTGGTTCCAATGAAAAGAGCCTATACTGAGCATTATATTAATTGATATTTATCATTTATAAATACCTGTTGTATATTTTTATTTAGCCGTTTGCTGTATATTATTGATACAAACACTATTTGACAATCTGCACAATTTGAGGTATGAATCATGATTGTTGCACAAACAGTGTGAGATGAATTACAATTTATCAGTATAATAAAATTATATAAAAACAAATGACAAAAACACAAACAAACAAACAAAATATAATAAGACTATTTAACAAGCTGCACAATTTGCAGTATTAGTCATGTTTGTAGCACAAACAGTGTGGGATGAATTACAGGTCGACGTTTAAAACAAAACAAAAGAATATAGAATAGAAAACTAAAGTAGAAAAAACTAAAGTATAGAGTTCTAAACTAAATTTGCACACATCAAGCAAAAACAGTTCAGCACTGCATACCAGTTTTCAATTATTTAGCTTTAGCAGTTTTCATTTTTCTAACACTAAAACTGCAGATTAACCAAATGATCAAATCCTTAACCCAAAGTATTAAAAATGTACCTTAGAAATCACCAATAATAAATAATTTTGATTACAAAAAAAAAAAAGTTTATGATGACTACAACTTTGGGTCCATAAAAACATTGTTCATAGTAATACACAGGTAAGGCACAAGACAATATAAAGTGTTGAAAACGCAGGGCCCTGTCCTGTGCGTGGTGTGCTGTTTGTGCTGTGATGTGGGTCCCGGTGGCAGTCTAATGGCAGCTCTCCAGGTTGTGTTGATGTGTTTCTGTTGTTGTGAATGAGTCATGGCTCCTAGCTTGGGTCTCCTCACTGCCACATGACACTGATACCGGTGTGATGGGAAGGAGCAGGGGGTGGAATGGAAGACTGAGAAAGGAGCGAGATCCAGAAGGAGAAGGCAGATGGCTCAGGACGCACACAAACACACAAAAAGGTGGGCGGGAGAAATGTCACTTCTTCACAAAGATGACAGAACACAGAGGGCTGCTTCAGAAGTTTGAAGACATGAACACACACACATGCTCAACACACACACACACACACACACACACACACACACACAGGTGCCCAAACAAACACATATGGTCTATTTCCACCGGCTGTTAAGATGTGTTTTGGTGATTTCAAGTGGTCAGCAATAAATACAGGTGGACACAGGGTTTTGTGATCAGATCACTGAAACCACATCCAGAGGTAAACTCGTGACCACATCCAATTTTGAAATGAAGCACCAAGTCACAAATCTAACATGTGATTATAAAGTGACATGTTGTAAAAAAGCGCACCAATAGAATTGATTCTTACTCATGTGGAAACCGAGCCATTGAGACAAATCCAATTCCTCAAAAACACACACACATACTCTTCTTTGGTGATTCAAAGTCAGCAGTCACAAGGATAGTAATCAATGCCTCAATCAGACCTAACAACAGCTACTTTTACACACACGTTACGCTTACAGGAATCAGTTTATAATCAGACTGCTGGCTCAATCGGACTGAAAAGCCTTCAAGTAAACACCTCAATTGAACCAAGTGATATTTCAAATCAGTTGAAAGAGGTGGTGTTGACCTGAAATAATCCGATCAACGGGAAAAATCAAGCATGTAAACACTCGACGATGTCTTTATGTGTCTATAATGTAGGCTCTAATGTAGCCCTTTGGGAAATTTCCTGAAAAGCATAAACACTGTGGCATTATCAAATGTTGTTTAATTTTGTTTAAGTGGGATGAGTTTAGGGTGGGAATAGAAATTTGCTGGAAAACAGTCATTATTTGTGAAATTCTGTCGGGTGACACTAGTGGGACAGAAACGACACACTTCAGCTTTAATTACCACTCAGGAAAACACTGCTGTCCTTCAGTATATAGCTCCAATTAGAAAGTTTATGCAATACAATTTAGAAAAGCATCTTGAGATGACAGCAAAACAGAGAATAATGAACACATTTTATTAAACATAGTTCTAACCCTTCTTGTCATAACCTAACTTGCCTGGATGCACTCAGAGTTTATGTATGTGAATGAATGTAATTCAAATGACCTGTCGAGGTCTGAACTAATTGCTTATTGTTTCACTTTTCATTATATCGCTCTTCAATCCTAAGGAAACTGTGATTATTCAGGGTAAGAAGTGTTGTTTGAGAATGCTGCTAGTTGCCATGGCAGCCAAATGTGAACAAGTATGAGATGTTTCATGCACGCTAAATTATGACCCATAATTATATGCTTTAACACTTAGACTAATTAGTGCCATAAACACTCAACAAGAAGACCTGTCAGAGACTGCAATAGAAATTGAGTTTTCGTTTTTAGATCATTTTGACACAAACCATTCTTTTAGCTTTGTGTTTCCGTCCTGCAGAAATGATTAACAAATAAACAAAGAAAGAGCTCCTCTCTAAAATCAGAGCTATGTTTTAGTACTCTATACCAGGGGTCATCAAACTTGATCCTGGAGGGCCGGTGTCCTGCAGAGTTTAGCTCCAACTTGCCTCAACACACCTGCCTGTAAGTATACCTAGTAAGTCCTTGATTAGCTGCTTCAGGTGTGTTTAATTAGGGTTGGAGCTAAACTCTGCAGGGACACTGGCCCTCCAGGACCGAACTTGGTGACCCCTGCTCTATACTAAAAGCCTTATATAAGCTACTAGTCCCTGTGCTCAGGCTCTGCTAAAGAACAACAGACATAAAGCGAGACACTGTCCTCCAGCTGCGCACACATCTGATATACGAGTGCCCGGTCCATCCTACAGTTCACGGAGGCTATCCAGTTCTATTAGGCCTGTCATATCCACAGCCAAACAACTGATAATCGCTATCATGAAAAAGGCGGGCGACAGATCATTTTGAGAGAGAGAGACATGATTGAGCATGCTAATTAAGGGTGGATACCGATTAACTGACTCCAGAGCTCCATCTATCAAAATAGAAAGTGATTATATTGTTTGTGTAACATTCGGGGTAAAAGACAACCTCTTTTCATCATGATATTGATACTAATGATGGGTATGCTTAGGGAAGACATGGCAATTAAACTTGTTTAGGCAAACGGACATGTCTATCAGGATCAAGACTTGATATTCATCATTTTAAATTCACAGGAATTATTAGATCCTCTGCATGAAATCTGCATCTGATCGATGACTAGAAAGCTAAGCATAATTTATATTGTACATTTGTTAAGATGTGATTAACTCTACAATCTTACAATTCTGGGTATCGCAGTTTTGTTCCAAGTCAAACTGACCCTGATTTGGTTCAATGCAATTTACCAAAATTTAAGTATGACATTTCCAGATCAAATTAACATCATCATCAAAATAGAAATGTCATATGCACATTCCACAAAACTTTGCAGGCATGTCCCTAAATGAGAATTAGACACTTAGCTTAACAAGTATTTCTGACAAGCAGTGTTCTCCACTAATCTGAAGCACACCTGCTGCATTACACTGCTTCCAGGTCAGGAACGATGCTAATGGAGCAACACCATGCTAATTATAGAAGTAGTACTATTCTTGAGTAACTCAAATACACACCTTTTCCTAACAACAACGGATGTGCATAACAATCCCATGGGAACCCTTTGTGAAGAACTGAGCTCATGTCTCCTTATGGAAGCAATTCCAAACTTAAGTTCTAGGATCTGTATCCCTCCTACCGTAGCTTCACCTATCAGAACCAGAATAGGAGATAAGATAACTAAAATGAATCAGATTAACAAACACTGAGATTAAGTGTAAGCACTAACATAATTTGCATTTTGACCCAAATCATTTATATTCATGCCTTCAGCTGTTGATGCAGGCCAACAAACAGAATCCACTGTCATACGCAATTACACGTGAATGTTTATGAACATATCACTGGCCATTATATCACAAAAAGTCCAAGTACCACATCAAAGTTCTGTACTTTCTGTAATTCTTTTGTCAGGCCTTGATTTGATGTAACATCTACTGAGCTGTCGCTTCTTATCTGATAAAACGGGAAGACAATACCAGCATACATTTCTGTAACATGAGGCCTGCCGCCTCCACTGAGAAAATAACCTGTGTGGCATCATGGGAGAAAGACAATCACAGCACCAGACCTCATTATCCGCCGCAGACAATGTCCTCGCTAAATCCCAAACGAGCCAGGGAAGGTAATTGATTTGTAGAGACACTTTTAGAGTGAGGGGGGAAAGGAAAGCGAGTTTGGCAAGTGGGGGGTGGGGGGGGGGGGTAGAAAATCCACAAACAGCTGAAGCGAATGGAGAATTGCCGGCGCTATTTCCAACTCTGCATGAAGGCTCCGCTGAACGGTACAAGTGGACATGAAGGATTTAAGAACAATCAGACTGATTTAGCAGCTTTATTCCAGCCCTCCCATCTCTCCCACATTTGTTCTGCTCAGCGGGAGGTACGCAAGAACGACATAACAACAGAAAGTTACAACCTCGCTGTGCATCTCACTGGATTTCTTACTTCAACCGGAGGGTGTTTTTTTCACAGTTTGCATTGTCTGACGTGATGCTTCTGGAGAACAGATGCAGAGTTATAGACAGGTATGACGGCCAACAGAAGGGTAGACAGATGGAATAATAAAAAGGAATCATTTCTGAATAATTTTCTTGTTTATATAATAAGCAATTGGAAAATCTTCCCCAACCAAACAGATGCAATGCAAAATTTCTAACCTTCTGTGCAAAACATAGCTGGCACACGTAGCGAGGAAAGTCATTCTGAAGACAAGTGAAGTTAGTTTATTCAATTATTGCTACCTGATGATAAAACGGAGCAACATAATGGTTTGATTAATTTCCTTATCACACCAGGCACAAAGAGTAATTATGGCCCGGTCCACTACTCTACGAGCCACCACTCAATCAATTTAAGCACTCTTCACTCCCTACCGTCCCCTCTGCTCAAACCAAACAAATTACCCCTCTCTCTCGCAGGCGCACATTCATGCTCTGGAAGACTTTTGCCCCGGGCCGTGGACAACACACACACACACACACACACACACACACACACACACACACACACACACACACACACACACACACACACACACACACACACACACACACACACACACACACACACACTCAGGCCAAAGTCTCTAAACAACAGCCTAACAATTATTCTGTGGAGACGCAGTGCGAGAAAAAGGGCTCTTTTCACAATGAGCAATCAACAGCTTGCCACTCCAACTTCACCCAGTGCAATGGTGGGTAAAACATGTTGAAGCTTATGTTAATGACTTAACGGGTGCATTCGGTGCATGCCTTCATAGTTTTTTATATTTTCTCTTGCCTGATTGGGTTAATTCGAAAAAAGTGACATGACATACCAAGTATTGTGACCCATACTCAGAATTTGTGCTCTGCATTTAACCCATCCAAGGTGCACACACACAGCAGTGAACACACACACACACCACACACACACACACACACACACACACACACACACACACACACACAGCAGTGAACACACACACCGGAGCAGTGGGCAGCCATTTATGCTGCTGCGGCCTGGGAGCAGTTGGGGGTTCGGTGCCTTGCTCAAGGGCACCTCAGTCGTGGTATTGAGGGTGAAGAGAGCGCTGTACAGTCACCCCCCCCCCCAACCTACAATCCCTGCCGGCCCGAGACTCAAACCCGCAACCTTTCGATTACGAGTCCGACTCTCTAACCATTAGGCCACGACTTCCCCAATCGAGGCAACTATCTGTATATGTCATTAACTGAGAGGCTTATCTGAGGTCATCAAATATGATCGGAGCGAAATGAGAGTCCTGTGATTTTTGTTCTCATTAACATATTCATCGTCTGCACCATGCAATTAGTTTTAAAATGCTGCCTTCAAGTCATGTCAGAATGATCATATTTATGAGAAGAGGTCACAGCCACTGTTCTCCAATAATTACCAGTGGGATTTTCTTTGAACTGTGACGAGTTTCTTACAGTGTCAATTAAAGAATCATAATGAAAACTTATTACATTTATCATAAGTTATATTTATGATTGTCTCTGAGCAACCTCTCGATCTCATCCTGGGAAATGAGAAAGCACACATTCTGCATTTGATCCCTCTATCGAACACTGAAATAGAAAATATTACAACACTCTCAGAATAGAAATATTGTGTTAAAAGCCAAGAGAGAGTGAAACAAGTTTACATTTATGTCACCCATACTGCAGTTTTTTTAACCTAATCTAGCATAACAGTGATAAATGTGTTATACGATATGATATATATATATTATGATATCAAGATTTTTGAATTGATGAAAGGTCTGAGGAAGGCTGTATAAATGAGTACCTTACTGTCTGGACACCTTTGGCTCTGCTCTATATCACTGCTGCCATGTTTCACAGCCCTCGGGACACAAACCTCCACCAATCTCTGCCCCATCTCCCCATTCCCACTGACACTCTTCAAATTCCATTACCTTTACAGCCTCCCATGCATTACAAGCCAATTTATTTCATTTCATTAACTTCCATCAAGAAGCTTTCGTGATTGCTTGGAGACAGAAAGAGGAGAATGCAGTGTAGGACAAAGAGTTCATCTCCGGGATGAAAATTATTGTTCTTTTCTTTTTTTTCTTATTGCCTTAAGCAAAGCAATATGTTGTAGGTTTGTTTTGAAGTATTATTGCCAGTATGACTAAGAGTGAATCTCACACACAAAAATATTCAACCATCGGGTCATATTTTACTCCAAAACCAAAAGGAAATAATATATATGTATAATTATTAGTGCTGTCAAATGATTAATCGCATCCAAAATAAAAGTTTTTGTTTGCATAAGATATGTATGTGTGCTGTGTATATTTATTATGTATAAATAAATACACACACATGCATGTATATATTTCAGAAGAATATGTTATGTTTATATATTAAATATATTTATTTATAATATAAATTATATGAATATAAATATAGACATGTATAGACATGTAAATATTTTCAAAATATACACTGTATGTGTGTGTATTTATATATACATAATAAATATACAGAGGACAACGCACATATATTATGCAAAAAAACTTTTATTTTGTATGCGATTAACCATTTGACAGCACTATATATATATATATATAGTACATACATAAAGATATATATGATAAATCAGCCTATTGTAATTAAAAACAAAAAACAAACAAAAAACTGTACAAAGTACAAAAAAAAAACATAAAACAAAATCCTACAAAGAGTTCATCTCCAGTATGTTCGTTTTTTTTTTTTTTACCATTAGCAAAGCAATATATTCTATGTTTGTTCTTAAATATTATTGGCTAAAATTGAATCTCATGAAACATAAAATAATACACACACATACATATATTTACATAATAATAATACTAATTATTATTATCATTCAGAAATAGGATATTTGATAGATTTACTCCTTAAAACCATAGAAGTGCTGAAGGGCACTCACTGAGAGAATTACAATGCCTCTCTTAAGGTCATAATGAACAATGCTAATCTCACCCTCATCAAGAACAGATATGTTTTCGTTTGTTAACAACCAAAGAATGCGTATTAGATCACAATGACTCACAAAGCCCATCAGCTACTCAGTAAATTACTCTGCAAAATCAAATTTAAGAAAATGAGGCATTCTTTGTTGCGCAGTGATAGAGGCGAAATGTGTTTGTATTTATAATTTCGTGATAAACCCAATCTCTATGACACTCTTCCTATCTGCCTCCTGGGGAAAGAAAAGACGCCTCTCAGTACACAGCTAATAGACAAAGAGAATAAGGGGTCCAATCAGTGGGCACACTGTAGCTAATTACAGTGAAACGAAAGAGCACGAGTCAGCTGGGGTTGTTGATTGGAGTGTGGCATTTCAGAGGGAGCAAAGGATCCACCATTAACACATCAGGCATGGTTCACTGCAGCAGATTTAGCGTCTTACCACAGAGAAGCTCCATTGAGCACCAGGCTTAGATGTGGGCCAGTCGCCACTCAGAAGCAGCGGGCCGGAGAATTTGATTGAAAAGATGAGAGGGCTGGTCCAAACCCGTGGGCGCGATTTTATACACAAAAGACGACAGATGGCCCGGCTTGAAATGAGACATTTCTGATTTGTACTTCTTTTGATTTGGGAAGCTTTTTTTTTGCATGTTAAGGAGAAGGACAGGAACTTAGCAGGAAGTCTGTACGAAGGAGGCCAATTAATTTCAAGCGTGCTGATTCTAGATGGCTGAGGAGACGAGCAAAAGACCAAATACAAATTCAAGCTAATTGCTTTTTCCACTGAGACTGTATTACATTCTATGAACTCAAGCGTGCAAGTTTTCATGTACTTGAAAAGTTGAAATAATGTTCATGGTGTGCAAACGCCACAAACTTGAAGAATCAAATACCGATACTGTTTAATAATGCATACTGCATTTAAAACCCTATGAATTTCTTTAAGTGTAAACGTTTTATTAAGGATTGCTAAGTACACCTTTGAAGGAAGACAAAACATTAAATGAAATAATTTTCAAAAGTCACTGAAAGAAGAGTCTAACTTAAAGTGAGTTAGCTGAGGTGAGTAAGGAGGCAAACAGAGAAAGACGTACAGTCTGTGACAAATGCAAATAGAGCTTATTATCTTTAAATTACACATGGCTCAAATTAGATTCACAAGCAATAGACCCTGCAAGCTCCCTCCTTATGTGGCACTGGCAGAAATTCCAGACACAGATCACGAATTCAGAAAATGAAAACCGAAAGAGAGAATGTATAATTTGTCAATATTCAAAAGGGCCATTTGAAGCGTTGGTTCAGGGGCAAAAGGCTTTAAAAACCTGTAGAGTTTCTCAACAGAAGATGTTTGTATATTTGGGATTGTCTGGAAGAACTACTCTACGCTAATGCCAGTGCTGTGCCAATATATTGAAACTCAACTCAACTCCTGCGCAATCTGCTGTAGCTGTACTGTAGTAATGAAGAAAAAACCTTCCCCAGTCGAATTCTGTATAAATCATTATAGCTAAATTATAAAAATCAACTCAAGCTGTTTGCAATTGCAGTCTTACCTCTTATTATTAAAGAGGTTTTGCATTTCTGGTGCATCTTTTTTGACTGTGCACCAGTCTGTATTGTTGAAGTTATCTACTTCCTTCTTGTATTGACAGTGTTGGGGAGTAACTAGTTACATGTAACGGATATACGTAATTTAATTACAAAATAAGTGTAATGGAAATTAGTTACAGTTACTGAGAAAAAAAATGTGTAATTAAATTACAGTTACTTCCGAAAATGTTAATGATTACAAAGGAATTTTTGGATTACATTTGAATTTTGACACACACGCATGCACGCACACGCACACACACACGCACGCACGCACACACACACGCACACGCACGCACACGCACGCACGCACACACACACGCACGCACACACACACGCACGCACATACAGATTTAATTGACTTCTTTCATAAATTGTATTGACTGCTCTAAAATATGCCACACAAATATTTCAGAAGTTTAGGACACATGCTTATTCGATAACTCTTTTATTTCCTATTTGGGTTTATGTACATGCTTTATTTTTTAATATTAACTGTTTTTTAAGGCATTGTTAGATGCAAGTATAAAATCAGTATAATAGCTATTATTTTTTGTTAAAATTTTAAGTCTGTATTTAAGCTCAGAACGCTCTCAAAGTAAAAACAGGTGCTAAAGTCTGACTTTGTGGTGGCTGTGCTTTCAAATGAATTCGTGATTCAAGAGATGAAGGATTCTGGAAAGTCTGACAGTAATCAGTGTTGAGTGCTACTGTAAGGTTAACTTTGCCTGCCCTGCTTTAAATGTTTCCAAATGATTTACATTCGTTAGAAACTTAGAAAAGTAATCAAATGTTGCCAGTTACATTACTTTAATCATGTAATTGAAAAGTTACTTATTAGATTTTAAATAGGGTATCTTGTAATCTGGAGTCTATTACATTTCCAAAGTAACCTTCTCATCACTGTGTATAGATGACCTATAAGTATGCAAAGTGAGTGTGTGGCAGTGTCTCATAGACGAGAGGACGGATGACTGTAACAGCGACGAACCGAACAGCTAACGTACTGTGCAGTGGAGCAGGACTAAGCAGCTTCACACTGAGACTCAAAGTGGAAACCACACATCATTGATTATTTCAGTCCTGACTGAGTCTCTCTCTCTGTGGAGGATGTCATTTGTGGAGGATAGAGCCTGTGCCGTTAAACCAAACCCCACCAGAGCGGCCCGAATTATTCCAGACTACCAACAATACACCATTCGTGAGTGGGGAGGTTCATTTAGTTATAGCCCTGGGAGTACAGTAGCAGAAATAAACAGAGCAAAGCCTACAGCAACCATGTTGTTTATGTAAGACTCCTCCTGATTATGATGGCATGAATAATTAAGAGAAAAACAGACAGACGTGTCCATCTTGAGGTGAAGTAATCATCGCCGAGTCCATCCTGCAGGTGTGCAATATTCACATAAAGTGATTCAAATTTATGCTAAATCTCAAGAGAAAGGGTATTGCTATCATTTACTGTCTCTTATCTCATTAGTTATTTACCAAAACTACCCCCCCCCCTCAAAAAAAAACCCTAAAACCTAACTTTCCCCAAAACAGATAACCTGGCAATCAAGTCCTCGAGTCTCTAGGACTTAAAACGAGTGTCCCACTTCTCATTCATTTCTGTCACGTCAATATGGATCTAATCCAATTATTTTTTTTTTTTTTACAGCTGATGGTTATAAATATGACAGATGAGTGGTAAAGGTTCGACTAAAACGGATAAATGTTCCCCTAAAAGTTATTTACTGAATGCCATAATAATCCGTAGCTTTAATGGCGTCAATCCCTTTCTGAAAAACAAAGACAAATATCCTTTTCTTTCCCCTGATAAATCATCCGCATGCGGCTGTGACTCGAGAGGAACCGTGGCCCCGACGAGAGCCAGATACGGTGATTAACGTGATGAGAAGCTGAGAGGAGGAAGCGACACGGTGTCATTCCTCAACTCCAGATTCTCTCTGCTGGCCTTTGCTATGCAAAACAGCTCACTGAATAATTCACAAAGCGCACTTTTCACGAGCATCCGACGTACTTCACACAGCACTCTTTACCAAATAATGAAACCCAATAAAATATAGATTGTTTTATTGTGTGGAGGAGAGAAAGAATTTATGTTGCAAATGTACAGTTCCTCATAAGAGCAAGGGCAGATGAAACTTATAATTAAACTTCATTACATTTCTTGGATGAATTTCACTTAAACCACTCTAAGATTGAAGAGTAAATCAGCGCTCTTTGTTAATATTCTATTAAATTTAGGCACGGTACAGTGTTTTTCAGTTTAACGAATGCATAATCTCATTACTGCATACCTGAGGGGTGCGGTATCATCTATAAATATAGATATTACACAAAGCTTTTTTTATTGATAGCTGTACGCTCCAAAAATGAGAACGTCACCTGTAGAAGAAGACAAAGAAGTTCAGCACTGTTCTACTGTAAGCTGTTGCTGGATGTAAAGCTGGTAGATTACATTTTTAAGTATTGTATTCAATTATTTACACACAATCAGCTTTACTTTAAAAGCAATGCAAAACATATTTTACTCCAAGCATTAGTGAAATTTCAGCAATATTTTGTTGCCAATTGTTTAAAGTCAATAGCATTGAGATGTTTAAAGAACAGCTGTCACTTTCAAACCATACAGCATTTTATGTTTGGCAGTGTGGTGAATTCCAACGATAATCAATGACCAAATCATACGTATTTTATGAGGTGGCTAATTCGTACGACCTCACTCATACGATTTAGTACGATTTGTCTAAACCCCAGTGATGGGTGGGTTTAGGGGGGGGGGTTAGGTGTAGGTCATTCGTACAAATTCATACGAATTGGAAACTCGTAAAATACATACGATTTAGCAAAAAATCGTTTGAATTTATACAAGTGAGGTCGTACGAGTTAGAACGAATTAGCCACCTCGTAAAATATGTACGAATTGCCGTGAGATCAGGCTGTGAATTCGCATGATCAACTTAAACACGAGCAAAATCTGTGTAATGATTTTTTTTGTCCTCATTTGATTGGATTGACTGGATTTCGGCCACAGAATTTCGCCGAGTAACGGTAAATGTTACCAAACCTGAAATCAACAAGTTTTGTTGTTTTCTAAATGGTTTATAGGCAAATTTCTTTATAAAAATCTAAATTTTAAATATGAAAATAACTAAAAAGCGATACATATTGTGCATCACGATCACAAGCTGAACAACTACGTCAAAACCAAGGGTATTATCATTAACTAAAACCATAGGGAACAATTCATTTCGTTACTTGAAATAAAAACATATACTGATATAAAGTTTATTTCAGCTAGTTGCCAACATTTCTCATTTTAGTACTACAATAACAAACTAACAATTAAAACACACCGCAAAAATTAATACATTTTTCTAACATTTCAATTAACTCAAAATATTAACAAAAACTATAATACTAAAATAACACTGCTCCAATCATACACACGCACACACACACACGCACACGCGCACGCACACGCACACACACACACACACACACACACGCACACACACGCACACACACACGCACACGCACACACACACGCACACTCCTGCTCATTAATTCGATGCACAGAGGATCAGACATGTCCTCCCCACCTGTGCTCTGTTACATGGGCAGATGGAGAGAGGGCTTCACTCGGAGCAGGACTCATCTGTCTACTGTGTGAGTTACAGTACCCAGCACCTCTCTGCTCTGCCAGACCCTGAAACCGACCGGGCAAACACTGCAAGAGCAGCTATTTTGGAGTTGGATGCTACTGACAGTGGCCCGTGTAATGGCTGCCTGCTGACACTGTTCCGCTTGAAAGGATGGGAGGCTGCTGGGACACATGGAGACAGACCACCAAGCCAAGTCCGTTAGTCTTTGAGCAATGTGTAATTATTGATTTAATTGTGATTGAACACAACTGTTCAATTTGGGAAATCAAATGCATACTTGTAAACTTTGACAGGGAGTTGGTAAAAAATGAAAGGAACATCCTTCACTTGGTGGAAACTGGCCGCTGTAAATGTTCATAATCTGTGAGTCCTCATTAAAGAGACCGTGAACTCCCTCCTAACAAGCAGGTGTAGGAAGGCCATTATGTGGATGCCCAATAAAAATGCTGGCATCATTTCCACTAACCTTCTATATTATTTAGTACCCCATCACAAAGAGGCTATTTCCATTTTATGCGAGGGAGGTTCGAGGAGTCTCCTCAAGAATGCTCCCTTTCAAGGGCAAGTGGATTATTCTTATCCATAACGTGTCGCATGAAGTGCCCTCAAGGACCTACAATTTACAAAACACAGTGACATTCTGTATGCTTGATGGCTCATATCCTCAAAAACGAGGTTATTTATAATATACCACACAGAAGAAGATAAAAACTTCACAGAGTGCATTCATTGGCTGTTGAAATGAGATCCGAATATTTCAAAACTGAGATTTTCATTATGCACAAGTCAAACCGGGACTTGCTAATAATGCATGATCTACTAATGTCTAATTGATTCATTTTGTTGGCGTTATTATCCGGTTTGTAAGCTTAAACCCCTGGTGAGGCATTGAAATGAAGTAAATATCATAAACTCGCATGAGCTTAATTAAACTCTGTCCATTCAATTTGCAGGCAGCTCGAGGAAATGACCAAATATTGCAACACATGCTTCTGTATGCTTTAATTACATTAAGTGGAAGCTAATGACAAAAATGATGGCGTCAATGTTAGTATTGCTAATTGCTAAGAAGCTAATGAGTAATTGCTTACATTAACATATTTTATGTTGTTTTTTGTGCAAGTGTAGGCAGATTTAACAAAGTATTAAAATCCTTATGGCTACATTTATATGAAAATCACAGCAGAAGAGGAGAGAACTTCATTATCACGTCACGAAAGAAATTATGGAACATTGTGTATGTTTAATTTCCTGTCCAGAAAATCATAATAAACCATAAAAGATAGAAGGGAGCACCAGTTTAAAGTGCAAAAAGGCCTTAAAACACTACACTCGACTCCACATTACTTTGCCCTGTTCTCGACAGCTTCTTTATACGAAGTGTGTCAGTCAAATGTGTGCCGTCCTTCTCCCGCTCATGTCAGCTCTTATACCCTTTTTCTATTGACCCTGATACTTTAAAGTAGAAAGGGAGAGAGGATGAAAGAATAATAACTATGATTAGTCACACAATTTCCCCACAGATTTTGACACAAAGAGAAAATTTAATATCAAACAAAAGAACTTTTAGCATACCGTGGATCATAAGAACGGGTCTCTTAAGAATAAATCCACAGCCACTGTAGAGGACACTGATGTGTTTTCCATATTACTCCTTAAAACTATGATCAAAAAAGCTTTGCTACAGAACGAAAAGGCAAAAAGTGCAATACTGTATATTGAGGGCATTTCAATAATTAAATAGCATCTGATTCAAAAGTGGATGGGAACATGAGCACCACACTATACATTGATCAGAGACTTCAGTTCTGTGTGATAGGCCTGATTCACTGTACTGCACTTCTTTCACAAAAGCTTAGCTGGAGAATGGAAACGCAGTAAGGTGTTTTTCTAAATTCCACAAAGCCTTTTTTCCTTTAAAACTTGAAATAACTACTTCATTGCTCACCTATCTACATGCGTTTCATTCATGTTCTGCATATGAATAAAAAACAGATATGTGAAAGTACTGTGAAGTGGAAAAACTTTCTTCAAAGCCTGTGAAGATGCAATCTTTTAATAGCTGAAGAATTCAATTGTTTGTGGAAATTAAAATGTTTTCCAGAGTTTGAGGAGTGCACGGCGAGGTTAGCAGAGAGTGGTTAATGAGTTAGAGGAGAAAAATCCTCACTTGCACTTCACAATGCACTTCACAATGCACCACAGCATCTAGAGAACGACAGCAAACCTGTCAGCTTTGGTTTTTGTAATAACTGCTCAGTTGAATCTGTCGGCTACTGGAATGTCAGTGGCAATATTGCTCATTGTAAGAGACCATCCCAATTTATGAAGCACCTCCCAGACGGCGTTCTCTTTGCGGCTGCCTGGCATGTCAAACACTACACCTCTTTTGGGCTCAGACGGTCGATGTCACGTGTGAGTTCTTCTCTTTAAAATATATAGCTGATATTGTTCACTGAGGAGCAGATATGACAGAATCTTAATGATCAGAGGGAAGATTTGCGTAATTTACTGTGAACCTCCCATGCAATATGCAGTAATACAGAATACAGAGAGGCATCATTATAATTCCACTTCATTAAACTTGACTGATAAAACATGCGTAGTAAAAAGAAGAGCCAAAAACAATAAAGAGAACATGGAGGATATTCAGGGTGAATCCCAATTCTCTGTCTTACCCCTTCCCCTTAGTTTTGCGCGTTCACGTGAGAGTAAGGGCTAATTCTGGTTTTGATCGAGGGGTAGGGGTAAGGGGAAGGGGTAGATACCCCTTAAAACCAAGCATTTTCACGAGCTTACTTGAAACCAAGGGTACCCAGAACACACTGCGGCCAGATCATCCAGAGAGTATTTTCGGCTTAAATAATTGATTTAAAATGACGACAGTCTTGTTTTGTGCTCTACACAGTCCTGTACATATATATTTGCAACCATGCTCTTAATTGAAACGTTTTTAAAAATCGCTATTTTTCCACGCTAACGTTACATTGCTGATTTGCACAACAGTCCCGCGTTTCTCTGAATAGAGAAAACATCACTAAAACCCACGCAATCGACAAACACACACACTTCAAACACACACTTACAGACGGAGAGTTTGTGATCAACACTTGTCTCCTCTGGTGACGTAGCAGCAGCTAGCGACGATGTATGATGACGTAACAGTAACCAAGTGGTGTCTCATTTCATAGGGGTATGTTTTCACCCCTAGCGCTTACCACTCGGTTTAGAGGGACACGGGCTAGGGGTAAGACGAAGGGGAAGGGGTAAGACAGAGAAATGGGATTCACCCTCAGACTCATATCTTAAAAAGCCCATCCTGGATGTTGAGTAACTCATTCCGTGACTTACTATCAGAGCACTGCAGACAGTCGAAGCCTGAACATCTGCTCAGCCAGAGGGTGAAGGAAAGGAAATGTCAACTTAAGGAACACTTGTCCTTGACTGCAAGATTGAGCCCTAAATTGAGAGGTGGGAGAGTTCCACTCGCTCGTTATTGCTGTCACTGCCTCGCTATTGTGCAGTGACATCGCCACGGAAACAGTCCCAGCCCAAATGAAGCATCAGTTATGCAAATGGAAGCAATTTTGCATGAGTGGCAGATCGTCTTCCTGAAATGAGGATGGGCAAGGGATGGAAATGAAAAATGAAGGGGAGGCAGAGAAGAGGAGAGCCAGCCAAGCTTGAAATGATTTAATTTAAGTGATGAAGGTTTGACTTTGATAAGTTTGCATTTTAATAATGGCCTCTGATCACTCCAGGAGTCCAGTGGTGAGGAAAATAGCACTAAAGCACGTGCGCATCAGGAGACGACAAGCTGATAGACAGTAACCTCTGCGATACGTGCGTCACAGCTTGTAGTAAGACGTGCGAGTCTACTCGTCTCATGTTCGGTTTGACACGACCTGCTCGATGGAGTCACTGAAGATTGTGTGTACTGAGCGAGTGATGTTCAGCATCACCGGTGCGGTACAAACGAATCACAGGAAGCATGTAAGTTTGACATATGGGATATTAATTAGCTGGAGTATATCATCACATTTCTCAAAGTCATGTAGATGTAGCCTTGATATCACTTTCTGAACGTCGCAAACATCGACAGGCACTGCTATGTGCCAAAAAAAAAACGTTTTCTTGTGATAAAAGATGCTCAATATACTGGAGACCACATCATTGCAGGCAAATGTGTTTTTATACAGTGCAGTGTAGTACTAATTATTGTTTTTCTTTACTATGTATCATGTAAATAATACCTCCCAAGCATGAGTGCTGTTATTGGTTGTCAATCCTGGTGTTGTATGTAATCATGGTTTATCAGCTTGGCGAGTCCTGATACTCAAAGGCTGTAATATGCAAAAATGATCAAAATCAAATCTTCATCACACCAGTGTAATATTTGATTATTGAAAACTATTTGATAAATTAAGTATATACATAATATTTAATTATGTTTTTGAGTATTTTTATATTTTCTGTTTTCATTTTAATATTTAAGTTTTAATTATTTTGTTGTGTGTTGTGCCATTTTATTTAATTTTTTTAATAAAGTTTTAGTTGTTTTAGAACTTTAACTTAATATGAAAATGAATTAATGTTGCCTTGGCAACTAGCTATTTGTTCATGTTTTATTTTACTTCAAGTAATAAAATGCTGTTTTACTCATTTTGACTAATTTACATTTAACTTACATTTATTGCATATTTTTCCCATTTTTTCATCACTAATTGATGGATGTCTGAAATATAAAAATAAGGAGAAGCCTAAAATGAGACCCGGCCCGCGTCTGAACTATGATGTGATAATTGGCACGAAGCCTGGCCCTAGGGACGCAAAAATGTCGGGGCCCATCGGGCCCGGGTTGAAATGCAGGGCTGTACTCTTACTAGTTCTTCTGAGATAAACAGATATAATAGAAACCGTTCCAGTAGCATTCTACTGCACAGACTGACAGCGTCTGTGTCTCATTTTGAAGGCTGCACCCTCTGAAGGTTGTATTTGTCGGCCATATACGTCATCTATGCTGTCATATTTCAGAAAAGTAACCATTACATTCCCAAGTAAGAAAAAAATTACAGTAATTTACGCCACACGAGGAATTAGAGTCAGCAGTCTAATGGTTGCTTTCTGAAATTAGATGACATTATGTGGCCGCCAAGTGCTTTCTCTGGAAGGTGCAGGCTTCAAAATGAGACACAAGCAGCCTGTCTTCAATGCCGAGTAATACAAACAGTGAAATGTCCCAGAGCTGTTAGACTGAATGAGTATTCCTGTTGCACAGCCAAACAAATATCAGGCCTAGAACGACTGTATCAAATTAGAAACTGCATATTTAGTGTGAAAGCAGTATAGATGTATAATATCTGTAGGCTACAGTCGCCTGTTATGGTTGGCTACAGTTTTGAAGTGTTACACATTGGTCATTTTGAGACTGAATGCTTTTTGGCATTGCTTTTTTTACACCTTGATATTAAATGTTAGTTTGGCTTTTTGCTAACAGAAGCCAATAGGCCTGGAAAAAAAGATCAGCAAATAATGAGCTTGCTGCTGCCTACACACTGTGCACACACAGCCAGTGGAAAAACTGGTTCAGTTGTGTCCTTGAGTAAACATTCACGCTGACAAGATGCTTAAAACATTCATTTGCCTGCTCTATCTTCCCTGCGATACTTCCTAACAGCCTGGTTTGATTCTATTTGCATACAGACATTGTGATTGTGAAAAGTCAAATATAACTTGCTTATTCAGGTACACATTGCTGCACAAAAATATTGCAAGAAAAGTAATAAAATAATAGTAACCTCTCAAAAGTTCAACCCAGCAAACCAAGCCCACACATTCTGAACGCTATGGCAAAATATACACAGGACAAGACAAGCTTTACACAACATTTTCACAATCCTTAGCAAAAATTAGTAATAGGGCCGTATCTCTCCTGGAAGAAGAACAATGTGAAAAATAAAAATGTCTGCTCTGCACATGCTCTAACTTATCAATTTTATTCTCCATTATGAGTCCAGACAGTCTTGCATACATTAGAGCTGAAATTCTCCTCAACCTCACAATTTGCTGAAAAAGAGCTATTGTTAAAACTTTATTCAGCTGAATGTATATTGGTTTTAGTCTGTAAATGATCAAGGCATGGTAAAAAGTGCATAAGTGGATTTATACTCATTAAATATGGCTATTAATGTTTAATGGAATCAGTATTACTTCCCTAAATGTATGCAGTCCTGTGCCAACACTTTATGGATTATTCATCCTGGTAATATTACTCCAGCATAACCCCAGGTTGTGCCTCATTCTCATTTTCTTTAATCTCACCAGCGTTTCAGTGATTCACAGTGCCTCTGAAAATAGTAAAGGTTTGTGGACTTCACAAGAGAAAGGTAAGATGAGGGTGAAGCATGCATTTAGTGTAACATTTCTCCTAGAGAAATATGATTTAATATGGAGTTCACTGTGATTATAATCAAATCAAGAGGAAGTACACTGTTCTGGACTAGATCCGGCATTGTGCATAACAGCCTTGAAAAAGCCCAGAGAGCCTTAATACATTTCTAAAGTGGATGGCAGCACATCTTTACATGCACACACAGTTCATACTTTCACATGAATGGTGTTATGAAATGCACTATATAATGACGATTAAGACTTTCAGCACAGCTGTCAAAGACATGAAATATTCAATCATAAGCTTTCTCACTCTGCATAAGATCGCCAACCAATATATATAGACCATATACTGCACTTCAACATCTCCCACAGCTGTGCCTTTCATCTTGTTACTGACTGAATGTTGGACTCACTTCCGGCTAAATAAAAACGTGTCTCTCCTACCTCTTAGATGATGTAGCAGTGGCTACATTTAAAAGGAATTATAGCTGAACCCTGCAGGCCTGGCAACCATATCAGCATTTCTACAGCTATCTCTGAGCCAGAGCTCAGCTCCAGGGGTTATAGTCCCTTCAGAGACCCCACCCACCCAGAAGAACAAGAACAAGTGTGCAAAATGGCCTTCCAAAAAACAAAATAAGTGTCGAAATTAGATTCCCTGGAATGTAGCAACTCTATTTGCCACCACCGCTTCAGCTGATTTAAATCAAGTGAATTGGAACTAAACAGAACTGAGAGTTCTGAATGGCTTCTACATTAGGCCCTGACACACACAACCTTTGAACAATGCCGCTTCCTTCTGCTTTCAGAGCAAAATCAAAAGAAAGACCGGGTGTACTAGACCTCGCCGATGAAGAGCACTGAAATCAGTGTCCTGTTTATTTTATCACTTCAGCAGTAGCCTGGGTGTGTGACGAATACTTAATTAAAAACTAAAATAATGGCTTGTACCAAGCTACAAAGATGTTACATAAAACACAATATTTTATAATGATTTGCAGGTCAAGAGCAGTGTAATCCATCAGAATTGTGCTCTTGCACGAGGAAATGGCTGTGTGAAAGCTGATTGGGTCACGATAATAAACGAAAGGGTAGCCGCAGTCTTCATTTCATTTAGTTTCACCCAGTCAAATCAATAGCAGAGGAACAATCAATCTGTGAAACAAGCAACTCGGTAAACTCAATTCCTTCTCAAAGCAAACACGTTCAAACCTTTTGTCTTCAAGAACAATGAAACTTCCCAGGAGATTATTGTAAAAAAGAAAGGCCAAGAAAATTAGCTTGAATGATGGAAAATGAAAAGCAATTTTAAAGCAGGTTTAAAGATGACATGCTTGTTTTCACTTTACTCTAAGCAAGTACCATATTTTCCAGAAAATAATTCACACCGGGTTAAAATTGCATTGTTGAGAGTGTACAAGTCACATTGTACTATTATATTCAGCAGTAATACAAGTAAACTGAATAAAACATTTATTTAAACACTATAAATATGTATTTTAGTTGCCCATACTCCAAAACAAATCCTATGGTATTCAGAACAGAATTGCAAAATAAAAATATAAAACCAATTATTTATAGTAGCATTTTTATAAACAACATCACAAACACTAAAGTTGAACAAATGTATTTGAAGTGAAACAGAAGCTAATGGAATGCACTTTACAATTAAATCTGGGCTCAAACATTGCTGTCATTCAGTGCAAATCTAAATGTGTTTGTATTAGAATTTATATACACACACACACACACACACACACACACACACACACACACACACACACACACACACACACACACACACACACACACACACACACACACACACACGATCTTGGACCACAAAATCAGTCATAATGGTCAATTTGTTGAAATCGAGATTCATATATCATATAAAAGCTGAATAAATAATCTTTCCATTGATGTATGGTTTGTTATGATAGGGCAATATTTGTAAATCTGTAATCTGAGGGTGCAAAAAAATCTAAATATTGAGAAAATCTCCTTTAAAGTTGTTCAAATTAAGTTCTTAGCAATGCATATTACAAATCAAAAATTAAGTTTTGATATATTTACGGTAGAAAATATACAAAATATCTTCATGGAACATGATCTTTACTTAATATCCAAAAACATTTTGGCATAAAAGAAAATGTATAATTTTGACCCACACTATGTATTGTTGGCTATTGCTACAAATATACCCCAGCGACTTAAGACTGCTTTTGTGCTCCAGGGTCACATATATATAGGATTTTTATTGTACACTACTATAGTATAGTTATTTCTCTTCTATTGCATTTGGGTGCAGTCCCATTCCCAGGCTGGTTACCCTAATCTTTTTATTCTTCTAGTTAAACTAACATCTGCTAGGGGATGGGTTTCTCCCCCATACCCTTTCTCCCACGGGCCATCTGCTCCCTAACCCACACAAACACACTTATACGCAGTCCAGCTAAAACCCTCTGCATCTTTAATGAGGTTTGCCACTGAGAACAACAGCTTGTGGAGCTACAGAGACCGGGGCAGGACCCTCTAGCGGCACGGGAGTGAACTCATCTCTCTGGCCTTGCCAGAAAACACTAGGTCTACAGACGAGGCTCAGCAGCACCCTTTGTAATTGCCCTGCGCTGTGGGCCTCTTTAAAGCTCAGTGACACCGCGAGAACGGAGGAGGAGGAATAAGAAAATGAAATACGGTCGATTAAGTAGAGAAAAAAATGTGTAAAGCAAGGGAAAGTGGGCTAAATGAACGCATAGGTGACCAGCATTTTTCAGCTGAAATAACCAATAATGATGTTTCTCCAGTCACAGCTGATACTGCTAATGGGCCTTATGCTATGTGATTTATTACTGCAAATTGAAAGAAATCCTTTTATTTCTCAGCCATTTTAACATCTTATGTCCGAGTGCCTTGTCTGGTCTGCGCCTGTGGTAAAAACAACCAAGACAAACCCGAACGCTGAATTTGTAGATGGCACTGGTTAAATTGGTTTGGTTGTAAATGTTGCTGTCATTACCAACCTTGTACACATCAACATCAACGTCAGGTGCACCCTGAAGGGTGAGCGGTCTTATGAATATGTAAATATTCACAGTGAGATAAACAGATAGAGAGGAAGAGACCAATGAGAGAGCGAGAAGAGGCTGCTCAAAGCAAAATTAACTATGTGAATTTTTAACGTTCTCTCTGAAGATTTTTCAGATTTCAAAATATTTTGACTTGTTTTTTTGTTTTTTTTGGAGGGGGGGGGGATATATTTTAAAGAGAATGTACACTCTAAAGGGATTCGTTCATCCAAAAATGAAAATCCTGTCATTTACACATTTACGCAGACCGTTTGACTTTCATTATGGACAAAAGGCAAGACGTTTCACAAGACGTATTTTTGTGTTTGGAACAACATGAGGGCGAGTAAACGATTACAGAATTGTATTTTTTGTGTGAACATTTAAAGAATATTTTGTCAAGTAACCTAAATTCTAAACAACTAAGGTCAATAATATAAATTAAGCCACTTCTAATGACTATTTCTCTTTCAAGTCAGGTACAAAAACAATCCTTAAAGCAACAATTCTACATTTTCTGTTTTCACAGAATACCGAGAACCAGAAAGCAGCAGGTTTGCGGTAGATTTCAACGATTGATCGAGCAGTTATGCGCTAACAGACTCTAATTGAATCTTTCTGCACTGTAAAATGCATGAACAGTGGACTAATGTGAGCAGCACAATTGTAATACGCCACTTTTTGATACACACGTTCAACCGGTGCCTCGATAAGGAATAAAGTGGACAAAGAACTGTGAAACTCCAGTCTCCTCCAAGACCGCAAGATGAGTTATACAGTGCGTGGAAAGATACATGCACAAGAGTGAATCCTAAATCAGTTATGCACTCCACCGGCGTAATGAGCGAGGAGTAAGGCTTGATCCTGATTAACAGGAAATGAAGGAAAGGGAAGCAAAGCCCTGGTTTCTCTATTGCTATTTCGCCTTTTCTCTCTATTCGACACACTGCCATGCCTCCTAATTCATGGCGCTGAGATCATCTTCATGTCCTAACCTACAGGCATGATGAAGGGCTGTACTCTGACTTGATTCATTAGGACTCTATGTAGCCTCTCGCTCTGCTGTGCACTTATGTGTGCACAAGTGAAACTGACTGGCCTCCAGTGAAGGACGGCCAATGATGAATGTAGAGCACGGGCAGAATTGCACTCAGTGTTTATGAAATATGAAAATAGGACAAAAAGTTGCATGAACACAACTGAGGGCAACCAAATGAGAAGAACTGAGAAAGCTTACTGAGATCCCAATACAAAACACATTATAGAAAAGACAATAAAAACAAATACAAAGAGACAAATATCACGAATAAATTGTCACCAATTAAAGAAAAATGTATGTGTTTGGTTATGCTTTATTTTAATGTGTCCTTGTTACAGTGTAATACATGCTAGTACTGAGTTATATTAATATTACTGTGGTTAGCGTTACTTGCATGTAATTATGCATCATTTATTGTTATTATAAAAGTAAGTAGGCCGACATGCAACATGTGTAACAAGGACACCGTAAAATAAAGTGTTACTATGTGTTTTATATCTAGCACTCCAAAAAAGAGAAATAAGTCTTACGCACTTTTCAAGCTATTAAATGGCATTCTGAAACAAAACGACTGCTAATCATTATTTCAGTTCTCAAGATGTAAACTGAGAAAGGGCATGAGAAGCCTCAGGCTAAAGCACTCACTGTGTCACGGCTCTCCGCGCGGTGATGCTGGCGACGATGATGCTCTCGGGTCTCGGCATCGCCACGGCTTTGAACGTGCCCTGCCAGAACTTCTCAAAGAGCTGCTTCTCTCCCTGAAGTACACCTGCCATGGCGTTACGATGTTTTAGGGGTGAATACCGAGAAGAACCGAGTCGGTTTTGTGCCGTAGTCTCGATGAATCACACGGTGGATGTGTGTAGGCGGATGAACGAGGGAGCTGTCCAAGTTCTGAAACCAGCGGGTTGTTTGAGGCAGCGAAGCTCCTTTTCCCGGTATTTGGGCTTTTCTTACGAGAAGAATCCGTTTTAAGTTCTCTTCAGAGTCCGTTTTTACGTTTCCCCCATCAGTTGCATGACGACGGCGGCCAGCTTCTATTTATCGCGTCTGCGTTCTTTTCGCGCATCAAGTCAGTTTAAGAGTCGGAACCCACCAGATAAATCGCTTTTTTAACAATATGCATTGAACTCCTGGCAGTTAGAAATGACATAAACGAGCGTGCATAAGTCCAGTGCCTGCGTATGTGAACGGAAGAGTTGTGACAACCTCAGCTCGCTCGCGTCGCGATGTGCATGAGAAACTCAGCTGATGCTGGCTCGTTTTAGTTGCGCGCACCTTGTGACGTTAAAGAAGAGAAGACTGTAGGTCACAGAGAGCGTGCTCGTTCTCTTTCTCTCTCGCGTCCTCGGACTTGAACAAAAGACGGAGCCTGTTGCCTTAATCAGCATAACAAAAGAGGCAGGGGTCGGCGCAGAGGCAGCAGACGGAGCATGTGTCGGGCACAATACTTCTGAGGCAAAGCATATCCCCCATCAGCCCCACAGTAACCCCTCCTCCCTCTCTCCCAAACACCACCTGTCACTGAAACCCCACCTGCACCTGCAGAGTGCACAGGTGATAGTGCAAACAAGCCTCCTCACTTAGTGCCTTTGTATGTACACTCATCACATGCAATCATTCTTTTACTCTGAAAGGCATCACTGAGTCAAACGTGTGGACACATACATTCACGCTTTAGAATTACTATTGTTCACATTTCAGAAGGAATTGTCAGAAGTCATAAGTGCTATAACATGTTAAAACTTTGTATTGGTCAAATATTACCAAATAAAAAGATAAATCTTTGTTTGGTAACACTTTGCAATAAGGTTCATAGGTTAACATTAGTTAACATGAACCAAGAATGAACAATACGTCTACAGCATTCATTAATCTTAGTTAATGTTAATTTCTGAATTTACTAATGCATTATTACAATCACAAGCTGTGTTTGTTAATATTAGTTAATGCTTTAGATTTCACTGCTGATTATATTCTGTATAATTGTATGCGACGAACACAAATCTTGAAACCTTGAGTCCTCAATGCACTGTGAGCTAACATGAGCAAAAAGTGAGCTACTTTATTATTATTTTTATAACTAACATTAACAAAAATGAATAAATCGTATAATAAATGTATTGTTCGCTGATGTCAGTTAATACAGTTCATGTTGTAAAGTGTTACCCTGTGTTTTAGCTCATTAAAAGCTAAGCATTTCCATTAAATGGTTAAGATCCTGAGAACTATACGGTCATGTGACTGATAAAGGTTACTGTGAAATTATCAACTTATAAAACACAAAAAATATGAGTAACATTTTATGACATCCTTCATTAATAACAAAACAATCATATCTTAACCCTCAAATCCTGGGGAATATGCAGACTTTTGGTCAAATTTGCATTGCAATGCATCTACTTTAGTGACTTATAAAAGTCTGGATTAAATTTACCATCATGATCCATAACTGCATGCTGCGAGAAGGCTCATGGAAAATGATTTTCATAGGAGATACAAACTGTAGATTTGATCAAATTACAAATTGTTAGAAATAGGATGAAGCCTTGATTTATATTTTTGCATTTATTGCATATACATATTTGAATAAATGTATCTGTTATTCAACTGCATTTGTTTATTTTATACTCAGTGACTTGATGATAGCAAACAAAGTGTTACAGAAGTATCAGTTTGACACATTTGGCAAGTTTAGCACAATGTGATAATAGGTGACATGAATTAATGAAGATATAGAATAATGAAAAAGTAGTATGCTGAAAGGAATATGATGAATTGTAATATTTGCCACACAAGTGAAGCATCTGAGCTTTCATCATAAGCATATATGATAAGTGTGAAGACACATAGCTACCATTCATCAGTTCTGCTTATTGTAACATGAAACACCACGTGCTACGCCACCATCCACTCGATTATAAAGTGGTGATATGAATGAGGATTACGCCTTGGCACGCTTCAGTTGAACCAAACTCAAAGATTAGTTCATCTGAACATCCCATAAGTTATGTTTATACAGCTTTTCTTTAACAACACGATGTGCAGATATCAAAAGCATTTTTCTTCTCTATGTATCAGATTACAATTTATGTTCTTTGTATTACCTCATTTCTGAATAAAATGTGAAAGAATGAGAAAAATATATATATTTTACATTTTTAAACACCCAATGAACCATCTTATGAGCCCCTTCCCTATGTAAGAAACAAACACAAAATACTAGTATGCAAAAGCTTTAAAAGAAATGTGGAGTCCAATTCTCTTTTACTGTAGTTCAATACAAAATTTGAATCCACTTTTTGGTTATTTGATTTTGGATCCGGCAGGTATTTGCATGGAAATTTAAATCATATAACTTTCAAATCAACCTGCATGTAGAATAATTTTTTAACCATATACAGTATTTAACACACAAGAGATTGTACCATGGCAAAAGTGAATGTAATGCAGGGTTATTATAGTAAACTAAAACCAGAAAACATTGCTTGAAATATATATTTTTTAATATAAATTAAGTTTAACTTAACTTATATATAACTTTATATAATATAATATTTATTTATTTAGTCATTTAGCTGATGCTTTTATCCAAAGTGACTTACAAATGAGGACTTTATGTAAGCAATCAAAACCAACAAAAGAGCAACAACATGCAAGTGCTATTACAAGTCCTGGTTAGCCGAACGCAGTACACGTAGGAAGGTTTTTTTTTTTTAGAAAACGAGTATATAGAATATAGAAAAAGAAACCTAGTGTTAGTTTTACAAGAAAAGCTAGCAGTTAGAGAATAAATATGCAGTTGATAGAGGGTCAAATGTGTGTGTTTTTTAATAAAAGAAGACAGATTAGATAAAATTAAATTAGAATAGAGAGTGCTAGAGTTAGAGGGTCAAATAAAGATGGAAGAGATGTGTTTTTAGCCGTTTCTTGAAGATGGGTAAGGATTCAGCTGCTCGGATTCAGCTGCTCGGGTTGAGTTAGGGAGGTCATTCCACCAGATGGGAACAGTTAATGAAAAAGTCTGTGAAAGGGATTTTGTGCCTCTTTGGGATGGTACAGTAATGCGTCGTTCACTTGCAGAACGCAAGCTTCTAGAGGGCACATAAGTCTGAAGTAATGAATTTAGGTAAAGGGGTGCAGAGCCAGAGGTGGTTCTGTAGGCAAACATTAATGCCTTGAATTTAATGCATTGAGCAGCTATTGGTAGCCAGTGCAAATTGATGAACAGAGGTGTGACGTGCGTTCTTTTCGGCTCATTAAAGATTAATCTTGCAGCAGCGTTTTGGATTAATTGTAGAGGTTTGATGGAACTGGCTGGAAGACCTGCCAAGAGAGCATTGCAATAGTCAAGTCTGGACAGAACAAGAGCCTGAACAAGGAGTTGTGTTGCATGTTCCGAGAGAAAGGGCCTGATCTTCTTAATATTATATAATGCAAATCTACAGGACCGGGCAGTTTTAGTAATGTGGTCTGTGAAATTCAGCTTATCATCAATCACAACTCCAAGGTTTCTGGCTGTTTTTGAAGGAGTTATGGTTGAGGAGCCTAATTGGAAGGTGAAATTGTGATGAAACGATGGGTTTGCTGAAACCACAAGCAGCAGTTAAAGGTGATGGTCCTTCATCCAGCAAGAAATGTCTTCTAGACAAGCTGAGATGCGAGCAGCTATCGTCAGATCATCAGGATGGAATGATATGGAATAATATAACTTTATATATAATATAAATGTATATATTATTTATATAATACAACTTTAATATATATACATATATATATAGTAACAATTAAAATGAAAATTTTAAAATAAAACTAATTTCAAAAATAGAAAAGTACAACTGAGGCCCAGTCATTGTGAGTCATCTTGGGGGGGATGCTGTTTGTTTTTCATGAAATTCCTCATGACATCTCCTCATATTTGGCTTTCTCATATTAAAAGGCAGTGAGTTTTGGCTGTCATAGCATCTCTATTTCCTCCCTGCTATCACGTCCATTACTACAGAAGCCTGGCTCTATTCCTGTCACCACATGAAACAGAATTATGGGTAACTGCTCAATCCTGTCAGCTTTTGTTTAATTCCAGTAGTCAACATGTCAAGAGATGGGATGCTCCACACACAGCATACGGACGGGGGAAAGGCTACATACATCACTGACAGAAATAAACTAGCATGAAACATCATTCTAGATACAAACTGCCAGGGCAAGATGTTGATTCATATTTAATTTCCTTTGAGTGCATTCCTGCATCAAATACCGTCGAAATGCAAATTAATTATGATAACTTTTTATTGATGACTGAGAGAATGATCTGACATCATGGGATTTCATCGCTGGGGGAAAAATATTTTTTTACTGATTACTTATTGCATGTTGTAAAATGGCATATTAATTGGATTTATGTTAGTAAGCTGCATCGGCAATTTTAAAATGTAGGTTTGTGGAGAGCATAGAATAGAAAGGAAATATAATCTCTCACTATTTCTTGCCTTCACACAGACATTCACGTTTCAAAATGCTATCATATACTCAAAAATAGCATAACTAGATTACTGTAAAACAGACTTGATGGTGCTAATTACATACATAATTAAATCAAAGTGGCAAAAATAGCCAAACCAGCAGCGATGTCTTTAGCATTCTTCAATTAGCACATTTCACTGTGATTCACACACATACTTACCCCAGTCTGCTCTATAAGGACAAATCATCTGGAATCAATAGCCCTTATCCCCTGTCTACCAGTGATCTCTATCATAGTGAGCACATTAAATCATAGCTAAAGGCAATCAGTTAATGAACCGGCAGTCGTGAAGCTCGTTCCGTATCTTCGTCTGTCTGAATGCCACTGGATGACTGAGCACTGAAACTCTGGAAGTACACACAGTGGAGTCATGGGATCACTTTTTACATCTGGAAGTAAATATGATTTTTTAGCATTTTAAAATATTTAAATCAAATTAAATGTATGATATGGAAAGTGAATAGGAAATATTTAATATCCTGAAGTAAATACTTTCTCTACTCAAATAAGCAAGTTTGTGATATTGCATTGAAGATGCTGAACCTTTGCAAATTAAGCTGATAACATGGACAACAATACTCTACATAATCTTAAATTCATGCTTTCAATAAAGCAAAAGGAAAGATATCAAATTAGATCTCATTCAGAAGTTTGGGGTCAGATATTTTCATGCTTTTGAAAGTCTCTTATACTGCATATGTTCACCAAAGCTGCATGCTGTATTTATTTGATCAAACCTGCAATATTATGAAATATCGTTACACTTTAAAATCATTCATTTATTCCTCTGAAGACTGGAGTAATGCTGAATATTCAGCTTTGGAATTCAGTCACACGATCCTTCAGAAATCTTCTGCTTTGTTGGTCATGAAATATTTCTTAATATTACAGTTGAAAACAGCGCTGCTTAATATTTTTTGGAAACCATGACTTTTATGAACAGAAAGTAAAAAAAAAAAAAAAAAACAGCGTTTATTTGAAATCTTTACTGTCACTTGCAATCAATTTAATGCATCCTTCTGGATAAAAGTATTAATTTATTTAAAAAAAAAACTAATCGAATTTCCATTTTGTGAATAATAGTGCATAAATACTATAGAAATAGCTCCAGTTCAGCTTTCCACTCAGACTAATATTTTCACTATATATGTTAATATATTATCTAAATGTCTCATACTTTAAGACACTATTATATATGCACCATATTTCCCCATGTTTACATATGAAGATTGCAGTTATTGATACAGCACTCAATACGACACCGATTGCTCATCTACTGTACATTTTATTTTGATCCAATTAACACCAAATTCTCAACTAATTTGCTGATTTCTTCTCCCTACGTGCAAGAATCAACTGTTACTTCGTAAACCGTGGCCTAGCTTGCATAAATGCTTGTTGCAGCAGTTCTTTTACCCAATTGACCAGTTCCATAGAGGGTCACAGTTCTCTCACTATGTGCACAGCCAGCATTATAGCCCCAAAAAAGTTATAAAATCATAAGAGGAGGCAACGAAGCAAAACTTGCCCAGTACGGTTCAGCACAAGCAGGCAGTGTCAGCTTCTGGACATATTTGCAGACATCAAGGTTTTGCCGTTAGAAACAGCATTTATTGCCGTTTTTGCGTTTATCCAATTACAAACAGTTGGTATTCGTATAGTCTGTGTCTGTAGAAAAGTGAAAGATTCAATTAGCTAAATGCTGAATGAGATGTTAGATCGTAGTTTTCCTAATGGATTGTACGGTATAGAGAGCATATGATGACAACTATAAAGTTCTGGGGAGGCAAAAAAGAAGAAGTTTCGATAAGGATCATTAGGTTTTTGTTAGGAAATATAAATGCCTGTCATTTTTTTGTTGATGATCAAGTCATGTCTTTCCACTCAGGCTGCAGCTGATTCCCGCATATCACAAAATAGCATTTAATGAACCCTACAGTTTAGTTTTTAAAGGTTAACGTCAAGTTAAATAATGCTCTACCGTTTTCACTTTGCATTTTAATAACAGCTGATTTATTTTAAAGGAGAAGTTCACCAAAAAATATGTAGATGAGTTTGTTTCTTCAGCAGATTTGGAGAAATGTACATCACATGCTCACCAATGGATCCTCTGCAGTGAATGGGTGCCGTCAGAATTAAGGTTTTGTGAAGTGAAAAGCTGCGAGTTTGTAAGAAACAAATCCATCAAGGCGCTTTCAATCCAATAATGCTTTTCATCTGTTAATTGATAGACTGCAGTCTTGTGGATTACTCTGTGATGTTTTATCAGCTGGTTGGACTCTCATTCTGACGGCACCCATTCACTGCAGAGGATTCATTGTTGAGAAAGTGATGGAATGCAATATTTATCCAAATTTGATGAAGAAATAAACTCCTCTACATCTCGGATAGCCTGAGGGTGAGTACATTTTCATGTTTTGGTGAACGATTCCTTACATTGTCACATTACATTATTTGTCCTTTAGCAGACGCATTCTCATTCGAACACATCTTACAGTACATTTTCACTACAGGGACAAGCCTCTTGGAAAAAACTGGATGTTAAGTGCCTTGTTCAAGGGCACAAATGGTTTTAGCGCTTGGATGACGCCATCTGAGACCTGAAATTACAACCTTTAGCTTAGCAGTCAAGATCTTGAACCACTCAACCGCTCCATATTTTTTGTCCTAGCTCGGTGCTGGTTATTTCCTTTTGAATGCAATTACTGCCACGACTTCTTAGTATTGTTGACGTCTGCATACATGTATAAGTTTAGAAAGGTCTTTGATGAGTAGATGAAGTAGTTCCGCTGCCATTAGCTCTGCAACGGCATCTAAGAGAGCAGTCAAACATGGCAAGGGTACGAGAGACACATCCATCCCCTCGCATTAACTCGCTGTCATTCTTCTCTCACCTCAGGCTAGAACGAGGAGACCTTTCGAAACAGAGCTGATGAGACATAGCCTAAGGCCAGGGCATAATGTTTATCAGTAATGATAGTCGCCATTCCTAGTTAGGTTAATGAAACAGTAAATGGTAACCAAAGAGACAGCTTCTCCTCCATGGCAGGGTTAGGGTGCTATTTTGGGCTGTTGTTCTCTCTCTTAGTCACTCCCTTGCCGACTAGAGCACTTAAAGTCATCATCGTGGCTGCCGCTATGCTCATAGTAATGTGTGCTATTGTGTTAGTCTTGTTTGTTTCTTCCAGTAAATTATGTTGAGTTCAGCAAAATTCTGTGACTAAACACTGTTGCTTCCATCGGTTTATTTATGCATTAACCGGTTTGCTGTTTATTGGATGGTGTGGCACCTCTTTCCGTCACAGTTTTCTCTATCTACAGGCTGCAAGCTGCATTTATGTATTATGCATAGATCACACAATTACTGCAGTGGCTAAGTCGTTTTGAGCAGTAGCTTTGCCAAGTGTCAGACAAATGGAAAACTATCACATTGTTGCTAGAATTGACAATTAACAGCATTATTTGGTCCTCACACAGAAGACAGATTGTTTTATATAAAACTCAATGTGTAGCGTAACAGTGGAAATCTTCTACACCAAAATGACAACAGTTTATTGCAAATTACAGTCTTTACCAGCCAACAAGGACACTCGATCTATGTCAACTTTATCAATACAAATGGAATGGATGTTGTTGACATTAATGTTATCATTCAGATTTGTAATTTATTTTCTTCAGTGAATACACCCCTAAATACAGCCTTTCATTAGGACATAACTGATATTGCAGGATTTTTTACAGCAAAAAAAAAACATATATATATATATTTTTTATTATAATGATGTACATTGTGAAAAAAATACTATACAATTAAATCTGACTTGACATCCATGGACCTGTGTAATACATTTATGAAGCTATTATTTCAGCTTTGGGGAATCATTTATTAAAGATTCAATATTGTTTTGATTGAAGTGATATTAATCTTTAACTTATGATTTATACTTTATTAACGACTCGCCCAGCTACCATTAACATCAGTATATCTTTAACAATTTCGTTTATCTTACTTCGTGGCCAACGATAAAACAAACAAAATTAGTACTTTATCAGATTTGAGCTAGGTAACGCAATCTTTGGCAAATAGTTTCAAACTTGAAAATCACACAGACCAAGACATCATTCTTTATAAATGAAACAAGGTTTATTTGCTAACTGTTATTCTACAGTACTACGTTAAACATACTAAAACACATAAACATACGCACACACATGGAAGACGTCTCCGCAGCATCCGATCCCGCACTAGCCGACTGAGGGATAGCTTTTTCCCTCAGGCTATCAGGCTAATGAACAGAAAACTAATACACCCTACAGCACACTCCCACTTTACGATATGCCATGCACTGCACTTTAACACAGTTCAACTGGCACACTGGTTCAACACTACACTACACAAACACAACAATCTATCTGCTACCACTGGATACCATGCAACGCACATCCATGACATTGCGTATCCGGCCTATGTAAAATCTGCTGCACCTTTTTTTCGCATACTATTGTGTGTATATGTGTACATAGTGTAAAATGTGTACATATGGTGCATAACGTGTATTGATAATTGTAAGTATGTCTTAAACAGTACACTGTGTGTACTGAGTATATGTATGTGTATTCTGCACATTGTCTTCTCGATAAGTCTGTAAGTATGTACTGTCTATATCTAAATTGTTTCTGCACTGTCTGGAGCACGCTCTCAAGAATTTCACTCACCAAAGCACACGTGCTGTGGTGATGTGACAATAAAAGTGATTTGATAAGGAGTTTTGTGGTTTGAAGAGAGTTTTAAGGCTAACACTCTTTTGCTATCTCGTAACTTTACCAGAGGAAGATCACAGCAGGGACTTCGCTATCTTTACTGCATACAGATCAATTCAACAACAATAGAGATTTGATTGGTCTACTTGCTTTCAGTTGAGTTGTCAGCTGATCTGGTGTTTCCGCGTGTTTCCTGGAAGCCTCCGGCTGCTGGTTGCGTGATGTCACTGACTGAAGAGACTGACAGTTCAAAACAAAAGTTCATAATTGGCCTCCATGGCCGGTTCAAAGCAAGGCAGGGATTCATAAGTGGCTTCCGTAGCCATGACAGGACAGGCAAGGAGCTCACAGACAGCCTTCATGGCCGGGGCAGGACAGGGCGAGAGTTCATATTTGAGTACCACTGACACCTCTGAAGGTTCTACAGCAGATGCCACCACCCTTGAAGGTTCTACAGTAGAACTGTCAGGATACAAGGAGAGTTCAGCGACGGTTCCTTCGACCGTGACTTGACAGGCTGAAAGTGCATTGCTGGGCGCCACCAACAAGCAAGGAGCTGAAGCGAGCACCGCCGCTTCGGGAGGTTCTACAGCATGCGCCCCCACCTCTGGAGAAACTGCAGTGGGCACCATCGCTTCGGGGAATGCAGCAGCGAGCGCCACCACCTCCCTGGAGGTTCTGCAGCCTCACCCGCCACCTCTAGAGACATCATGGTGGATGCTGGGAATTCTGTGGTGGTGTATGCAGCCCAAACACACCAAAAAGCAATCCCCATCATGGGAAGCACTTTAGACAGGGGAATCAGTTCGGGAACAGGAGGGCTTAAATGATTGGGTTTGGGGATACCAGCTGCGCGTGCAGACAGCAGCGGTGAATCCCTCACACTGGAGACCAGACTGGGAGCTGTGAACGGTGTGATGGGACGAAGCACTGGACGACTTTGAATATCTGGGTGCTGAGATGTGAAGAGACTCTGGATGATCAGCTGTGACACAGTGTGACTCTGGGACTTGACACTCTGGACTCTGGACGATCAGCTGTGACACGGTGTGATTCTGATGACACTGAAATGACTCTGGACGAAGCTGTGACACGGTGTGACTCTGGACGATCAGCTGTGACACGGTGTGACTCTGGATGATGAGCTGAGATGTGAGACTGGATGACAGCTGTGACACGGTGTGATTTGGATGATCTGAGACGAGACTCTGGATGAGAGCTGTGTGAACGGTGTGACTCTGGACGATCAGCTGTGACACGGTGTGACACGGTGTGACTCTGGACGATCAGCTGTGACACGGTGTGACTCTGGACGATCAGCTGTGACACGGTGTGACTCTGGACGATCAGCTGTGACACGGTGTGACTCTGGATGATGAGCTGATGTGAGAGACTCTGACGGTGTGATGACAACGGTGTGACTCTGGACTGTGAGCTGTGACACGGTGTGCGGAGACGTGAGACTCTGGACTCTGATGAGCTGAGATGTGAAGAGACTCTGGATCATGAGCTGAGATGTGAAGAGACTCTGAAGAGTTTCTGGATGATGAAAAGACTCTGATGTGGTGTGACTCTGAGAGCTGTGACACGGTGTGATTCTGGATGAGCGGATGACGTGAAGAGACTCTGGCAATCTGTGGAGACGTGGCTGGATGATGACGGAGATGTCGTAACGATCAACGTGGCTTGACTCGGTGACTTGACTTGGCTCTTTATGCATCAACTGTGACTTGGTTAGACTCATGACTGGCAGCAATGACATGACGGGGTGTTGTTGTGGCTGTCATTTTGTGAACGGTCTCCGTTGTTGCCACCGTTTTGTGAGCGTGCTCTAGCGTGGCTGTTATCATACAAGTGAATGCGGTGTCGCGTTCCTCCGCGACACTCACAGTGAATGCTGAACCAACAGTTCAAAGAACATAATCCAGAAAACTACTCAGTGACGAACGAGGACCCTTAATGAGTCACTTTTGATTTTACAGACTGATTAAGGCCATCACAGAAAAAGTCTATTAACATACAGTCTGGTAATTCTGAGCCATTAGCCAGAGCCAAATATTCCGCAATGTAATGCTCGAGTGATCATGTGCCCTGCTTGAGTGCTAGCAACAGAATCGCTGCGTCCATACCTGGCAAATGTTCATTGGAAAAGCCGCTGGATCCTTGTGGGACCAAGTATTCTGTGACGGAGCCTACGAGACCTGAGGCATACGGATCCATGTGCAAGCTTTATTAGAAACGTGGTCAAACACAGGCAGGGTCAGACATCAGTAGACAGACATGTTGAGGGCAAGACACAAGAGTAATCCGAGAGCATGCATGGGTCATCGATCGGCGAACAATGTCCAAAGGGCTTGGCAACAGGGGTAATCAGAGTACACGAGCAATAATCAAAACAGGGGCAAACAGAGTCCAAAAGGCAAGACAAAAGGCAATCCAAAAACACAAAAGCAATAATCAAAACACGGGTAAACAGACTAGGCAAGACTAAGACATAGAAGCTAGGAAATGCTCCGTAAAGTAGCTATCAGCAAAGACTGTGATAAACGCTAAACAATACTCAACAAAGAGGAAGAGGAAGTCCAAGGCTTAAGTAGGGTGTATGATAGTTCTCAGGTGTGAACATGTGATTAGTGCAATCAGCTGTGTGTCGTCAGTGCAATGGATGATGGGAATTGCAGTCCGTGAGTGACGTGCAACAGTAGTGTAGTGCAAGAGTCAATTCAATGGAAGGGTGACCTCTGATGGCTATCGGGCGGAAGGCCACAGACTGGATTCGTGACAGGAGTAATGATGCCATCACATTAATAAACTGAAAATTCAGATTTGCCTTTTATTTAGTTTTAAAATCACGAAGTTTATATAAAGATAGATAGATAGATAGATAGATAGATAGATAGATAGATAGATAGATAGATAGATAGATAGATAGATATATAGATAGATAGATAGATAGATGAATTAATTACATTTTAAAATGCATAAAAAGTCTGAATGGTAGCATTACTTCACAATATTACAGATTTTATGTATTTTGGTCAAATAAATGCAGCCTTGGTGAACATAAGATGTTTCTTTCAAAAACACTGAACAATCTTACAGACTGCAGACTTCTGAACAACAGTGCATGCTTTCATTGAAAAGAGCAGAGCGCTCGTTAGAGGTCAAGGTTTGGCTGTTTAGCATGTCTGATAGATTTCTGCAGAAAAAAAGATCTGGCTTTCTCCATTGAAGGCCATTCAAATATATAAGTGTTTTAATGGAGTACAATATTCTGAAAGCAACATATTATCAAAAAAATTCCACCAGCCACGGCTATGTGTTGTATCTTTAATATGTCATATTTCTACACACAAACCATAATGCCATGATTCACCGTCCACACACAAGTCCTTTACCATTACTTCCATTACTCAAAGCATTATCGTAGTATAATGCAGTGTTTCTCATCTCTCATCATATCTTTTTTTGGCCTAGAGCAGGGATATGTGTTTGATCAGGGTTAGAGCTAAACTCTGCAGGAAAGTGGATCTCGCGAGCCAGATTTGAGTATTACTGGCCTAGAGCATAATTTCACATCAGACTGCTGAGCATCTTCACATTTTTTTTCTATTTACAGGTAATTTGTGCTTCACAGCTGGAAGCATTCCTAACTTTTCCTGCCAGTAGTTTACTTTAGAAAACTTTGGCTGGCAAAAATTGTCATGCTCCGAACAAGTCTGAAGGGCAGCAGTTTTTACCATCTCAAAGTGATGTGAACACCTCTGACATCAAATGAAGTGTTTCATCTGTGGTTCAGTATATGTTGGACTGAGGAATATCTTTTGACACAAGTTTTGTGTCCAAGAACCATTCGTTCTTATGTATTATGATGTCTTTGGTTGCTATAGAATTAATGACATAGCGACTGCATGAATTATAATTCTTTCATGCTGTTCATTTGAATTGCCTCTTGAATACTTAGTGTGTTAGACGACAGTCAATTATTTTCTTTTTTAATCTTTAGACAGAACGACAGAAAGAGAGACAGACAGACAGACAGACAGACAGACAGACAGACAGAGAGACAGACAGACAGACAGAGACAGACAGACAGACAGACAGACAGACAGACAGACAGACAGACAGACAGACAGACAGACAGACAGACAGACAGACAGACAGACAGACAGACAGACAGAGAGAGACAGACAGACAGACAGACAGACAGACAGACAGACAGACAGACAGACAGACAGACAGACACAGAGACAGACAGACAGACAGACAGAGACAGACAGACAGACAGACAGACAGACAGACAGACAGACAGACAGACAGACAGACAGACAGACAGACAGACAGACAGACGAGAGAGAGAGAGAGAGAGAGAGAGAGAGAGAGAGACAGACAGAGACAGACAGACAGACAGACAGACAGACAGACAGACAGACAGACAGACAGACAGACAGACAGACAGAGAGACAGACAGACAGACAGACAGACAGACAGACAGACAGACAGACAGACAGACAGACAGACAGACAGACCGACAGATATAGCACATGAGCACCAGAGCTTTTAAACAGCACAATAAAGCATCAAGCATGCTCTAGTTCAGCGAGAGTATCACTCAAAGCAGTACAACATGACATTTATCCCTCCTGCTCTACAAAACCCTTCACAAACAAACAGCAAATACTTCCCAGCCTGCCGTAGATTCACACCAGCTTCATTGAATTAAAGCGTGATTGATTTCGAGGGCTGGGATGGGAGACTTGTTATTTTTCCATACTCAAAGGCAACACGACTCTGACAGAGTCTCTGCTGCTTACATTAAAGTGAATAGCGATCAAATAGAGGAGATGTGTCTTACCCAGGTAAGTGACCATCCTTGCCCAATTAAAGCAGCAGATCTGACACAGCGCTCCTGGGGTGCAAGCACAGTTCACTCAATAAATATTGACTGTTATGTTCTGTCTCTCTCTCTCTCTTTCATTTCTTCCCAGTCCAACTTTCTCTTTCTTTCACTCTTTTCCCATCAGTCTTCCTGCTGCCTCGGTGACAAGTACACAACTTTGGCCATCTCCAGGGGATAAACCTCACCTCACTTGTGCTTGTTACACAAAGGAAACGGCATTTCTGTTTGTCTTGGAGAAAACGTGACTCAAAGCAACAGAAATAAAGCAAACAATCAGTTTTTTTTCACTGTGCCAATTTTGCCCGATTGAAAAGCAAACGGAAACAGAGAACTCATTGTGTTTTCTATCCAGCTCTTCATTATTTCAAAGAGAGACAGAAATGGCTTTTTATTTTCCTTCAATACAAACAGCAAGAGGAAAGCACAATCTTAAGTCAGAATAAAGGAGCCAGACAAAAGCCTTTGTATTTGCCATCCAAATGTACTTGGGAATTAAAAATCAATTTGAGTTTGAAAAATAGTTTGATATTTTGCTTGTGAAATCATTTCATTTAAAAGAACAGTTGACCCAAAAATGAAAATTGTATTCGTATTTATTCACCATAATGTTGCAGCGAGAGATCTCTGAAGTCACCAAGTTTACCAAGAACCGAGTCAGTGGGGAAAAAATAGATAAGTAAATAAAAATAATTATTTTGTCTGGCTCTTCTGGATGAACCGATTCGAGTGATTCTGTCCATCATGAGGAATCATCACGAGTTAAATATACTCAGGCCATCCCATGGTGTAGATGAGATTGTTTCCTCATCAGAAGTGTTTGGAGAAATGTAGCATTACATCACTTTCTCACCAATGGATCCTCTGCAGTGAATGGGTGCCGTCAGAATTTGTTCTTACAAACACACAGTTTATTGCTTCACAAGAGGTTATTTGATGGACTGGAGTAATATGGATTACTTGTGAATTATTATGGCATTTTTATTATCAGCTGTTTAGACTCTCATTCTGACGGCACCCATTCACTGCAGAGGATCCATTGGTGAGCAAGTGACTGAAGTACAATGACGAAGTAAACTCATATACATCTTGGATGGCCTGAGAGTAAATACATTTTTGGGTGAGCTACTCCTCTAATGATCCAGTCACAACGAATCTCAAATTAATATCGCTCGTAGTTTAGAAAACAACAAGGGGTAAATATTGAATTTTCATTTTTGGGAACTATTCCTTTAATGATACATTCTCAATGATTTTCGAATTAAGTGGAAAGCAATATAAGGTATGAATACAGATGTTTTATTTTTGGGGTGAACTCTTTATTTAAATAATCTGTCACATTATGGGTTGCCAGATAACTGAAAAGTTATTACTGCTTATTTTGGCTCTGAGAAATTACTGATGAGGTCAATAATGAGTGCAAAACACACCTCAATCAGGCATTTGCTTTGTATTTATTAATGCAATAAAACAGTTGGCGCTTCAAAGCTTGAATAAATGAGCCGAATATATAAGCAAAGACCTGGGAAAACAAATTAAAACATAAATTCAATGTGCTGGAACTTCACAGTGAGGGCAGCACACTTATCTGTGCATCTTAATTAACAGTTCTGTCATTGTGAGCATCTTCGCACAGTGGAAACTGGTCATATGAAGAGAAAAGTCTTGGTGGTATCTGTGCAGAAACTTAATTAAATGCTTCTATCTTTTATTAATGTATTATACATTTATTGTAGGCTTGGTAACCCAAAACTATGTGTTCTACCCAAACGTCTGCTTTTACAATAGAGCAATATTATTCTATATCTGAAAAAGTGGAAGATCGTGACAAATGCTTTATCTTTACAGACATAACCTATAATTTGATTTACAGGATGATTTATGATTTATGAAGTTTTATGGTTTCCTGAAGGAATAAGACCACAACACTCCTCTTTTCTCTAGAGGACATTCTGGAGAAGGACACTGACAACAGAGCTGGCAAAGATAAAAATCAATCAATACTGCAGTATGAAATTATATTCCCCTCCATGTATAATCCTCCAGGAGACAACAACCCAACCAGGACTGCTGCTGATACAAAACACCATTCGGACATTAACAGGCAACCCATAATCTCAGTGTGGTTCACTTTCAGGGTTTAAGGAGCTAATTCTGAGGGAATAATGTGACCAATTTTGAAATATCAATTTTTGCTACATCATTCTCACCTGTATATGAGATTTTGTGGTCTCATGTAATAACTCAATATCTTTATATTATATCAATTTGAAAAATAATTAGAAAAGAGAAAATTAAATAAGTAGCTGTATAGATGTAAGCTCATGATTATGAACAAATATATTTAAATTCAAGATGTTTCTGAAATAAGTCTTTTATGGCCAAATCTGTTTCTATTTTACCAAAACTACAGTAAAAACCAGCAATATTACTAGTTATACAAAGTAATATTGTGAAATACTTTTTAAAAACTGCTTTCTATTTAGATATATTTCAAAATAAATTAGGATTTTCAGCATTATTACTCCAGTCTTCAGTGTCACATGGTCTTACAGAAATAATTTTAATAAGCTGATTTGCTGCTCAAGAAAAAAATATTTTTATCATAAATGTTAAAATATTATTTGCTGCTTAGTATTTTTGTGGAAACCATACACCATCATTTAAAAGTTCCTAATAAATAATATTTGTTTTTAAAAAAGCAAGGATGCATAAAATTGTATCAAAAGTAACAATAGATTGATATTTCCAATAAATGCTGTTCATTGAACTTTCTATTTAAAGAATCGTGAAAAAAAGTTTCAAATTTCCACAAAAGATATTAAGCAGCAAACACAGTTTTCGGCATTGATAATAAGAAACCATTACAAATAATCAAGTGCCAGTAATACCTGATAATAATTGTACAGCAAATCAGCATTAAAACAATCTTAACTATTTGAAACTTTTGACCGTAGTCTATATTTGATTAGTGACCTAGAAATAGTGCAGAATATTAAATATTTCTTTCATCATTTTCATGATAAATTCATATAGTCTGTTCAAAATCTTAACAAAATCACAGATATGTAGTATGCTCTTAGACGTTTGGAACCAACTGTTTAATTAATCAAATAAGAAAGAAAGTCTGGTCTGATTGCAGCAAAATAAGTCACTTTTGGTGTCTTTTTATTTTATTATTTTTTCCATGTGGGTGTGAATATAATATCTTTTGTCAAACTACAGTACAGCTATGAATTGCTCTCTACCGTTTGATACGCATAAGACTGCACCTGAGAGAGAAAGCATTCAGTAATGTTTCATTCAGTCACTTTTATGACTGAAATGAAAACCAAGTCATCACAAGCACTGCATAAACACACCAGCACGCGCTTCCCTTGATACGCAAAGCCACTTTTGTATCAGCGTGGCGTGAACAAACAAAGCGATTTATTTTCCTCCCCAGTCATATTTCCTCTCAAGCAGACAGCAGCGCTCAGTCTTGTTAATGGTTTTGGTATTTGAGTTTAACTGGAGTTATGGCAGAAATGTGTTTCTGGCTTACTGGTTCATATAGATCATGATTACCGCAGTCATAACATCAGAGGCCAAAGCGTCGCCTTTCGATTCCTTCGGTTGGTCACGCTTTATAACCCCTGATTACGGCGTAGCGATCAAATGAACCGCTGTGCATTGAGGACTGTTGCAGGAAACAATGAAGTCCACTTTACAGCAAACGCTGCTGATGATGTGTTGATGGGAAATCTGTGAGAAATTGCTTACATGGTGGTTGCTTTGGAAAGTATGAAAATACAACCGAACCGCATATCCCCACATATACCCTCCATGCCTGTTTCACGTCCCAGAAAGTCATAGTGATTAAATAACTTGAGTATAGTGTTACACACAGCTGTGGATATTTAAAATGAATTCAGAAGTCTGCTCTGACAAACTCCTCTGTTCACTTCAAAGATCAAATTCAGAATGTCCTCAATCAAAAACCATAATTCAGTTAAACCTCAATGGCTAATGTCTTCAAAGTGTAAAAAAAATACAATAAATAGGAGACATGCTCCTTCAAAATGTGTCATTTGTGAAGAAACACTAATAATAAGCAAAGAAAAATACATTTAGACTATTTTTGCAGTTTAAGTTATGACAATTGACTTATGACAATTTTATTATGACATTTAAACATTAAATATTATTTTGAATGTATTTAATGTAGTCGCAATATCTGCCTCAGTTACTTTTATCAAAACATAGTCATTAAATGTCCAAAATTTGTAAAAAAAATATTTTTATTGGTAAAAAAGACCAAATATCTAAAATCATAAGTATATTAAATATTAAACTATACACAGTATATTATAGATGCATTGTATTTTTATTGCATCTATTATTAATTGGATCATAAATATAATATAAATAATATAATAAATCTGTCAAAAAGAGTAAACCATTTGAAATATTTAGAGACCATTCTTTCAAAAATAGTTTTTTATGACAGTCACCATTTAAATAATTTACACAACTTTTAATAATAATAATAATAATAATATTTATAATAATAATAAAAAAAAACGAACACTAGCTTCTCTATTCTTTTTGTATTCTATCTATTTCTATTTGTATTTATTATAGAATTAACGAAATGGAAATAGGCTTCTGGCTTGCTCTATTCTTTTCTTTCCTGCTAAACGACTAAATGCATGTAATATAATAATAAGCAGAAAGCGGAGACTTTTGTACACAAAATTGTCCACATAAAAGTCCAAATGTGTTTCTGAGTGGAAACAACACAAAATGATGGAGCGGGTCTCATATATCAAACAAGTGAAAGATTGGGAAGAACAATGACCCAGGCAGGCACAGGAGCGCAGGAGAAACCGGGCAGGGTGTGAAAACCAAAGACAGCTGATGGGTTTCTGTGCGAGGTGTTGCATGTAACCTTCAGTCTGCTGGGACAGAGCTGCTTTGTGCTAAAGTTCCTCCAGCGTTATTTTATTTTATCTGTCTCAGACATATGTCCCTCGTCACTCTGTGTTCTTATCAGGCGTCTCTCAGAGTGAGGCCTTGACCAGCCCGAGGGAGGAGATGATCTTTCCACTAAATGCACTCTCTCCACTGAAGGCCCTTGTGATCCGGAGAGCCGTCACTCGTCCTAACCCAGGTGACCCTTGAAGAGAAGAGGTTGTGGTGCTGCAGATTACGGTGGTGTGTGTGTGTGTGCGTGCGCGCGTCGTTAGCTGTAAAAGTGCTCCACCGTTGTGGACCGGTGTCTTGCTGTGACAGCCGTCTGTCAAAGATGCCATTTTCTCATGCAGATTTACCCGTTGTGTGACCTTACTAAAAATTCAACCTGATATCACGCTTCCCATCCCGAGGAAACCTGTCAACTTAAACAGCAATCCACTTTACCCTCTGAAACGGTTGAGATTACACTGATTTTATTATTATTTATAAGGGTTACAACTTTATTTTAAGGTGTCCTTGTTACAGTGTAATTATACATTTAAGTACTGAGTAATATTAATTAACTACTACATGTACTTACTATATGGTTAGGCTATGCTTATGGTTACTTGCATGTAATTATGCATAATTAAGTGTTATTATAATAGTAAGCACATTGCAACGTGTAACAAGGACACCTTGTATTAAAGTGTTACCTTTATACGTTTTTAACCCATAAAGAAATATATGGTCCATTTGATATAATATATCATATACTGTATATTGCATAATATAATTGCATTTAATGCATGTTTAAAATGATGAGATGAAGACTCCAGTTTTATCATATAGCTTTTCCATCATTGACAGCATTTGCAACCCATTTTACCTCAACTGAAGGATTTCTGAGAAAAATGCAATATTTAAGGAATAAAACTGTAGATTTTATTCGACAGGAATTGATAAGTAAATAAGGCCAATTTAGATTTGTATTCACAAAGATCATTCTAAAGTTCTTTAGAAACCATTCGTGTACTGTTGCTTTAACAAACTCAATAACCAGCACACTGAGGAATGTTTAAAGTAACAGTACTTTTTTAATTTGCAACAACAAAAAACTACATTTTCAAGAACGATATAGTGGTTCTATTTAAGAAGCACGTTATGAACATAAGGTGATCAGTAAGAAGTCACCTGCTAGCAAAATAAAGTGCATTATGTCCTTTTATATAAGTGTTTGCCATACAAGTGTAAAATGGAAGCAGGAGGTGAAACCACATACTGGTTTCATTCTGTTGAAATTATAACTAACAGATTCATTAGTGAACCATGTATAAATACATTTGTGCTGTTCTCGGTTCATTTGCCACGAAAATAATCTGCAGATTCATTAATGGGGGAAATTACCCAGAGAGCCCCAGAACTACCCATTTAAAACAATGCTTCATCTACTTTCAATTACATCTAAAGATCCAGCTGTTGTGCCATTAAACCTTGTATGGTGTGAATGGTTCGTTTCCAGTACCTATGCTTCAAGGATACCTGTCGTACAAGTGTTTCAATTCCATGCATATTTTAATCCATTATGAGGCATCATGAAACACATGTATATGAATGAAAACACGGATTCACATGAGAACCAACAGCGAGCTCACTGGCTCAAATAATAAGGGCTGTCTACAGGCTTTAATTCAATTAATTATCTTGTAAGATGATATTTCGAGCTGAAAACAGCTTTGAAAAAACCCATTTCTACACTACAGCTATGAAAAACAGACTGAATGATAAGCTGAATGACAGAACTATAGACAGCATGATAGAACGACAGACAAAACAGCGGGCCAGAAGAAAACATAGAACGTAGAAAACAAAAGAACAAATGATAGAAGGAAAGAACAATCAACAAATGAACGATAGACAGAATTACATACAGCATGAAATACCCATAAACAGAACGATAGAA